>CANPUZ010000228.1:0-103000 GCA_947579665.1 Sympetrum striolatum
TTTTTTCGGTCAAATCTCGATAAAATAAGGAAAATTAAGGGAAAAAAAGAGGAAAAAAATTGAAATTTCGCTAAAATTATTCGTTTTTCTTTCTTTTTTCGGTGAAATCTCGATAAAATAAGGAAAGTTAAGAGAAAAAAGAGGATAAAAATTGATATTTTGATAAAATTATTCGTTTTTCTTGCTTTTTTCGGTCAAATCTCGTTAAATGAGGAGAATGAAGGAAAAAAAGAGGAAAAAAATTGAAATTTCGCTAAAATTATTCGTTTTTCTTGCTTTTTCGGTCAAATCTCGATAAAATAAGGAAAATTAAGGGAAAAAAAGGGGAAAAAAAATTGAAATTTCGCTAAAATTATTCGTTTTTCTTGCTTTATACGGTAAAATCTCGATAAAGTAAGGAAAATTAAGGGAAAAAAAGAGGAAAAAAATTGAAATTTCGCTAAAGTTATTCGTTTTTCATGCTTTTTTTCGGTCAAAGCTCGATAAAATAAGGAAAAGTAAGGGAAAAAAAGAGGAAAAAAATTGAAATTTCGCTAAAATTATTCGTTTTTCTTGCTTTTTTCGGTCAAATCTCGATAAAATATGGAAAATTAAGGGAAAAAAAAGGATAAAATTGATATTTCGCTAAAATTATTCGTTTTTCTTGCTTTTTGCGGTCAAATCTCGATAAAGTAAGGAAAATAAAGGGAAAAAAGAGGAAAAAAATTGAAATTTCGCTAACATTATTCGTTTTTCATGCTTTTTTCGGTCAAATCTCGATAAAATAAGGAGAATTAAGGGAAAAAAAGAGGAAAAAAATTGAAATTTCGCTAAAATTTTTCGTTTTTCATGCTTTTTTCGGTCGAATCTCGATAAAATAAGGAAAATTAAGGGAAAAAAGAGGAAGAAAATTTAAATTTCGCTAAAATTATTCGTTCTTCTTGCTTTTTTCGGTCAAATCTCGATAAAATAAGGAAAATAAAGTGAAAAAAGAGGATAAAAATTGATATTTCGCTAAAATTATTCGTTTTTCTTGCTTTTTGCGGTCAAATCTCGATAAAGTAAGGAAAATAAAGGGAAAAAAGAGGAAAAAAATTGAAATTTCGCTAACATTATTCGTTTTTCATGCTTTTTTCGGTCAAATCTCGATAAAATAAGGAAAATTAAGGGAAAAAAAGAGGAAAAAAATTGAAATTTCGCTAAAATTTTTCGTTTTTCATGCTTTTTTCGGTCGAATCTCGATAAAATAAGGAAAATTAAGGGAAAAAAGAGGAAGAAAATTTAAATTTCGCTAAAATTATTCGTTCTTCTTGCTTTTTTCGGTCAAATCTCGATAAAATAAGGAAAATAAAGTGAAAAAAGAGGATAAAAATTGATATTTCGCTAAAATTATTCGTTTTTCTTGCTTTTTTCGGTCAAATCTCGATAAAATAAGGAAAATTAAGGGAAAAAAAGAGGAAAAAAATTGAAATTTCGCTAAAATTATTCGTTTTTCATGCTTTTTTCGGTCAAATCTCGATAAAATAAGGAAAATTAAGGGAAAAAAAAGGAAAAAATGGAAATTTCGCTAAAATTATTCGTTTTTCTTGCTTTTTTCGGTCAAATCTCGATAAAATAAGGAAAATTAAGGGAAAAAAAGAAGATAAAAATTAAAATTTCGCTATAATTGTTCGTTTTTCTTGCTTTTTTCGGTCAAATCTCGATAAAATAAGGAAAATTAAGGGATAAAAAGAGGAAAAAAATTGAAATTTCGCTAAAATTATTAGTTTTTCTTGCTTTTTTCGGTCAAATCTCGATGAAATAAGGAAAATTAAGGGAAAAAAAGAGGAAAAAAATTGAAATTTCGCTAAAAGTATTCGTTTTTCTTGCTTTTTTCGGTCAAATCTCGATAAAATAAGGAAAATTAAGGGAAAAAAATTGAAATTTCGCTAAAATTATTCGTTTTTCTTGCTTTTTTCGTTAAAATCTCGATAAAATAAGGAAAATTAAGGGAACAAAAGAGGATAAAAATTGAAATTTGGCAAAAATTATTCGTTTTTCTTGCTTTTTTCGGTCAAATCTCGATAAAATAAGGAAAATTAAGGGAAAAAATTGAAATTTCGCTAAAATTATTCGTTTTTCTTGCTTTTTTCGTTAAAATCTCGATAAAATAAGGAAAATTAAGGGAAAAAAAGAGGATAAAAATTGAAATTTGGCAAAAATTATTCGTTTTTCTTGCTTTTTTCGGTCAAATCTCGATAAAATAAGGGAAAAAAGAGGAAAAAATTTAAACTTCGCTAAAATTATTCGTTTTTCTTGCTTTTTTCGGTCAAATCTCGATAAAATAAGGAAAATTAAGGGAAAAAAGAGGATAAAAATTGATATTTCGCAAAAATTATTCGTATTTCTTGCTTTTTTCGGTCAAATCTCGATAAAATAAGGAAAATTAAGGGAAAAAAAGAGGAAAAAAATTGAAATTTCGCTAAAATTATTCGTTTTTCTTGCTTTTTGCGGTCAAATCTCAATAAAGTAAGGAAAATTAAAGGAAATAAAGAGGAAAAAAATTGAAATTTCGCTAAAATTATTCGTTTTTCATGGTTTTTTCGGTCAAATCTCGATAAAATAAGGGAAATTAAGGGAAAAAAAGAGGAAAAAAATTGAAATTTCGCTAAAATTATTCGTTTTTCTTGCTTTTTTCGGTCAAATCTCGATAAAAAAAGGAAAATTAAGGGAAAAAAAGAGGAAAAAAATTGAAATTTCGCTAAAATTATTCGTTTTTCTTGCTTTTTTCGGTCAAATCTCGATAAAAAAAGGAAAATTAATGGAAAAAAAGAGGAAAAAAATTAAAATTTCGCTAAAATTATTCGTTTTTCTTGCTTTTTTCGGTCAAATCTCGATAAAATAAGGTAAATTTAGAGAAAAAAAGAGGATAAAAATTGATATTTCGCAAAAATTATTCGTTTTTCTTGCTTTTTTCGGTCAAATCTCGATAAAATAAGGAAAAACAAGCAAAAAAGATTATAAAAATTAATATTTCGCTAAAATTATTCGTTTTTCTTGCTTTTTTCGGTCAAATCTCGATAAAATAAGGAAAATCAAGGAAAAAAGATTATAAAAATTGATATTTCGCTAAAATTATTCGTTTTTCTTGCTTTTTTCGGTCAAATCTCGATAAAATAAGGAAAATCAAGGGAAAAAAGATGATAAAAATTGATATTTCGCTAAAATTATTCGTTTTTCTTGCTTTTTTCGGTCAAATCTCGATAAAATAAGGAAAATTAAGGGAAAAAAAGAGGATAAAAATTATTCGTTTTTCTTGCTTTTTTCGGTCAAATCTCGATAAAATAAGGAAAATTAAGGGGAAAAAAGAAGATAAAAATTGAAATTTCGCTAAAATATTCGTTTTTCTTGCTTTTTTCGGTCAAATCTCGATAAAATAAGGAAAATTAAGGAAAAAAAGAGGAAAAAAATTGAAATTTCGCTAAAATTATTCGTTTTTCTTGCTTTTTTCGGTCAAATCTTGATAAAATAAGGAAAATTAAGGGTAAAAAAGAGGAAAAAAATTGAAATTTCGCTAAATTATTCGTTTTTCTTCCTTTTTGCGGTCCAATCTCGATAAAGTTAGGAAAATTAAGGGAAAAAAAGAGGAAAAAAATTGAAATTTCGCTAAAATTATTCGTTTTTCTTGCTTTTTTCGGTCAATTCTCGATAAAATAAGGAAAATTAAGGGAAAAAAGAGGATAAAAATTGATATTTCGCTAAAATTATTCGTTTTTTCTTGCTTTTTTCGGTCAAATCTCGATAAAATAAGGAAAATTAAGGGAAAAAAAGGAAAAAAAATTGAAATTTCGCTAAAATTATTCGTTTTTCTTGCTTTTTTCGGTCAAATCTCGATAAAATAAGGAAAATTAAGGGAAAAAAAGAGGAAAAAAATTGAAATTTCGCTAAAATTATTCGTTTTTCTTTCTTTTTTCGGTGAAATCTCGATAAAATAAGGAAAGTTAAGAGAAAGAGGAGGATAAAAATTGAAATTTCGCTAAAATTATTCGTTTTTCTTGCTTTTTTCGGTCAAATCTCGATAAAATAAGGAAAATTAAGGGAAAAAAAGAGGAAAAAAATTGAAATTTCGCTAAATTATTCGTTTTTCTTGCTTTTTTCGGTCAAATCTCGATAAAATAAGGAAAATTAAGGGAAGAAATGAGGAAAAAAATTGAAATTTCGCTAAAATTATTCGTTTTTCTTCCTTTTTGCGGTCCAATCTCGATAAAGTAAGGAAAATTAAGGGAAAAAAAGAGGAAAAAAATTGAAATTTCGCTAAAATTATTCGTTTTTCTTGCTTTTTTCGGTCAATTCTCGATAAAATAAGGAAAATTAAGGGAAAAAAGAGGATAAAAATTGATATTTCGCTAAAATTATTCGTTTTTCTTGCTTTTTTCGGTCAAATCTCGATAAAATAAGGAAAATTAAGGGAAAAAAAATTGAAATTTCGCTAAAATTATTCGTTTTTCTTGCTTTTTTCGGTCAAATCTCGATAAAATAAGGAAAATTAAGGGAAAAAAAAGAGGAAAAAAATTGAAATTTCGCTAAAATTATTCGTTTTTCTTTCTTTTTTCGGTGAAATCTCGATAAAATAAGGAAAGTTAAGAGAAAAAAGAGGATAAAAATTGATATTTTGATAAAATTATTCGTTTTTCTTGCTTTTTTCGGTCAAATCTCGGTAAATGAGGAGAATGAAGGAAAAAAAGAGGAAAAAAATTGAAATTTCGCTAAAATTATTCGTTTTTCTTGCTTTTTCGGTCAAATCTCGATAAAATAAGGAAAATTAAGGGAAAAAAAGGGGAAAAAAAATTGAAATTTCGCTAAAATTATTCGTTTTTCTTGCTTTATACGGTAAAATCTCGATAAAGTAAGGAAAATTAAGGGAAAAAAAGAGGAAAAAAATTGAAATTTCGCTAAAGTTATTCGTTTTTCATGCTTTTTTCGGTCAAAGCTCGATAAAATAAGGAAAAGTAAGGGAAAAAAAGAGGAAAAAAATTGAAATTTCGCTAAAATTATTCGTTTTTCTTGCTTTTTTCGGTCAAATCTCGATAAAATATGGAAAATTAAGGGAAAAAAAAGGATAAAATTGATATTTCGCTAAAATTATTCGTTTTTCTTGCTTTTTGCGGTCAAATCTCGATAAAGTAAGGAAAATAAAGGGAAAAAAGAGGAAAAAAATTGAAATTTCGCTAACATTATTCGTTTTTCATGCTTTTTTCGGTCAAATCTCGATAAAATAAGGAAAATTAAGGGAAAAAAAGAGGAAAAAAATTGAAATTTCGCTAAAATTTTTCGTTTTTCATGCTTTTTTCGGTCGAATCTCGATAAAATAAGGAAAATTAAGGGAAAAAAGAGGAAGAAAATTTAAATTTCGCTAAAATTATTCGTTCTTCTTGCTTTTTTCGGTCAAATCTCGATAAAATAAGGAAAATAAAGTGAAAAAAGAGGATAAAAATTGATATTTCGCTAAAATTATTCGTTTTTCTTGCTTTTTGCGGTCAAATCTCGATAAAGTAAGGAAAATAAAGGGAAAAAAGAGGAAAAAAAATTGAAATTTCGCTAACATTATTCGTTTTTCATGCTTTTTTCGGTCAAATCTCGATAAAATAAGGAAAATTAAGGGAAAAAAAGAGGAAAAAAATTGAAATTTCGCTAAAATTTTTCGTTTTTCATGCTTTTTTCGGTCGAATCTCGATAAAATAAGGAAAATTAAGGGAAAAAAGAGGAAGAAAATTTAAATTTCGCTAAAATTATTCGTTCTTCTTGCTTTTTTCGGTCAAATCTCGATAAAATAAGGAAAATAAAGTGAAAAAAGAGGATAAAAATTGATATTTCGCTAAAATTATTCGTTTTTCTTGCTTTTTTCGGTCAAATCTCGATAAAATAAGGAAAATTAAGGGATAAAAAGAGGAAAAAAATTGAAATTTCGCTAAAATTTTTAGTTTTTCTTGCTTTTTTCGGTCAAATCTCGATGAAATAAGGAAAATTAAGGGAAAAAAAGAGGAAAAAAATTGAAATTTCGCTAAAAGTATTCGTTTTTCTTGCTTTTTTCGGTCAAATCTCGATAAAATAAGGAAAATTAAGGGAAAAAAATTGAAATTTCGCTAAAATTATTCGTTTTTCTTGCTTTTTTCGTTAAAATCTCGATAAAATAAGGAAAATTAAGGGAACAAAAGAGGATAAAAATTGAAATTTGGCAAAAATTATTCGTTTTTCTTGCTTTTTTCGGTCAAATCTCGATAAAATAAGGAAAATTAAGGGAAAAAATTGAAATTTCGCTAAAATTATTCGTTTTTCTTGCTTTTTTCGTTAAAATCTCGATAAAATAAGGAAAATTAAGGGAAAAAAAGAGGATAAAAATTGAAATTTGGCAAAAATTATTCGTTTTTCTTGCTTTTTTCGGTCAAATCTCGATAAAATAAGGGAAAAAAGAGGAAGAAAATTTAAACTTCGCTAAAATTATTCGTTTTTCTTGCTTTTTTCGGTCAAATCTCGATAAAATAAGGAAAATTAAGGGAAAAAAGAGGATAAAAATTGATATTTCGCAAAAATTATTCGTATTTCTTGCTTTTTTCGGTCAAATCTCGATAAAATAAGGAAAATTAAGGGAAAAAAAGAGGAAAAAAATTGAAATTTCGCTAAAATTATTCGTTTTTCTTGCTTTTTGCGGTCAAATCTCAATAAAGTAAGGAAAATTAAAGGAAAAAAAGAGGAAAAAAATTGAAATTTCGCTAAAATTATTCGTTTTTCTTGGTTTTTTCGGTCAAATCTCGATAAAATAAGGGAAATTAAGGGAAAAAAAGAGGAAAAAAATTGAAATTTCGCTAAAATTATTCGTTTTTCTTGCTTTTTTCGGTCAAATCTCGATAAAAAAAGGAAAATTAAGGGAAAAAAAGAGGAAAAAAATTGAAATTTCGCTAAAATTATTCGTTTTTCTTGCTTTTTTCGGTCAAATCTCGATAAAAAAAGGAAAATTAATGGAAAAAAAGAGGAAAAAAATTAAAATTTCGCTAAAATTATTCGTTTTTCTTGCTTTTTTCGGTCAAATCTCGATAAAATAAGGTAAATTTAGAGAAAAAAAGAGGATAAAAATTGATATTTCGAAAAAATTATTCGTTTTTCTTGCTTTTTTCGGTCAAATCTCGATAAAATAAGGAAAATCAAGCAAAAAAGATTATAAAAATTAATATTTCGCTAAAATTATTCGTTTTTCTTGCTTTTTTCGGTCAAATCTCGATAAAATAAGGAAAATCAAGGAAAAAAGATTATAAAAATTGATATTTCGCTAAAATTATTCGTTTTTCTTGCTTTTTTCGGTCAAATCTCGATAAAATAAGGAAAATCAAGGGAAAAAAGATGATAAAAATTGATATTTCGCTAAAATTATTCGTTTTTCTTGCTTTTTTCGGTCAAATCTCGATAAAATAAGGAAAATTAAGGGAAAAAAAGAGGATAAATATTATTCGTTTTTCTTGCTTTTTTCGGTCAAATCTCGATAAAATAAGGAAAATTAAGGGGAAAAAAGAAGATAAAAATTGAAATTTCGCTAAAATATTCGTTTTTCTTGCTTTTTTCGGTCAAATCTCGATAAAATAAGGAAAATTAAGGAAAAAAGAGGAAAAAAATTGAAATTTCGCTAAAATTATTCGTTTTTCTTGCTTTTTTCGGTCAAATCTTGATAAAATAAGGAAAATTAAGGGTAAAAAAGAGGAAAAAAATTGAAATTTCGCTAAATTATTCGTTTTTCTTCCTTTTTGCGGTCCAATCTCGATAAAGTAAGGAAAATTAAGGGAAAAAAAGAGGAAAAAAATTGAAATTTCGCTAAAATTATTCGTTTTTCTTGCTTTTTTCGGTCAATTCTCGATAAAATAAGGAAAATTAAGGGAAAAAAGAGGATAAAAATTGATATTTCGCTAAAATTATTCGTTTTTCTTGCTTTTTTCGGTCAAATCTCGATAAAATAAGGAAAATTAAGGGAAAAAAAGGAAAAAAAATTGAAATTTCGCTAAAATTATTCGTTTTTCTTGCTTTTTTCGGTCAAATCTCGATAAAATAAGGAAAATTAAGGGAAAAAAAGGATAAAATTGATATTTCGCTAAAATTATTCGTTTTTCTTGCTTTTTTCGTTAAAATCTCGATAAAATAAGGAAAATTAAGGGAAAAAAAGAGGAAAAAAATTGAAATTTCGCTAAAATTATTCGTTTTTCTTGCTTTTTTCGGTCAAATCTCGATAAAATAAGGAAAATTTAAAAAAAAAAATTGAAATTTCGCTAAAATTAATCGTTTTTCTTGCTTTTTTCGTTAAAATCTCGATAAAATAAGGAAAATTAAGGGAAAAAAAGAGGATAAAAATTGAAATTTGGCAAAAATTATTCGTTTTTCTTGCTTTTTTCGGTCAAATCTCGATAAAATAAGGAAAATTAAGGGAAAAAATTGAAATTTCGCTAAAATTATTCGTTTTTCTTGCTTTTTTTGTTAAAATCTCGATAAAATAAGGAAAATTAAGGGAATAAAAGAGGATAAAAATTGAAATTTGGCAAAAATTATTCGTTTTTCTTGCTTTTTTCGGTCAAATCTCGATAAAATAAGGGAAAAAAGAGGAAGAAAATTTAAATTTCGCTAAAATTATTCGTTTTTCTTGCTTTTTTCGGTCAAATCTCGATAAAATAAGGAAAATTAAGGGAAAAAAGAGGATAAAAATTGATATTTCGCAAAAATTATTCGTATTTCTTGCTTTTTTCGGTCAAATCTCGATAAAATAAGGAAAATTAAGGGAAAAAAAGAGGAAAAAAATTTAAATTTCGCTATAATTGTTCGTTTTTCTTGCTTTTTTCGGTCAAATCTCGATAAAATAAGGAAAATTAAGGGATAAAAAGAGGAAAAAAATAGAAATTTCGCTAAAATTATTAGTTTTTCTTGCTTTTTTCGGTCAAATCTCGATAAAATAAGGAAAATTAAGGGAAAAAAAGAGGAAAAAAATTGAAATTTCGCTAAAATTATTCGTTTTTCTTGCTTTTTTCGGTCAAATCTCGATAAAATAAGGAAAATTAAGGGAAAAAAATTGAAATTTCGCTAAAATTATTCGTTTTTCTTGCTTTTTTCGTTAAAATCTCGATAAAATAAGGAAAATTAAGGGAAAAAAAGAGGATAAAAATTGAAATTTGGCAAAAATTATTCGTTTTTCTTGCTTTTTTCGGTCAAATCTCGATAAAATAAGGAAAATTAAGGGAAAAAATTGAAATTTCGCTAAAATTATTCGTTTTTCTTGCTTTTTTCGTTAAAATCTCGATAAAATAAGGAAAATTAAGGGAAAAAAAGAGGATAAAAATTGAAATTTCGCTAAAATTATTCGTTTTTCTTGCTTTTTTCGGTCAAATCTCGATAAAATAAGGGAAAAAAGAGGAAGAAAATTTAAATTTCGCTAAAATTATTCGTTTTTCTTGCTTTTTGCGGTCAAATCTCAATAAAGTAAGGAAAATTAAAGGAAAAAAAGAGGAAAAAAATTGAAATTTCGCTAAAATTATTCGTTTTTCATGGTTTTTTCGGTCAAATCTCGATAAAATAAGGGAAATTAAGAGAAAAACATTGAAATTTCGCTAAAATTATTCGTTTTTCTTGCTTTTTTCGGTCAAATCTCGATAAAAAAAGGAAAATTAAGGGAAAAAAAGAGGAAAAAAATTGAAATTTCGCTAAAATTATTCGTTTTTCTTGCTTTTTTCGGTCAAATCTCGATAAAAAAAGGAAAATTAAGGGAAAAAAAGTGGAAAAAAATTAAAATTTCGCTAAAATTATTCGTTTTTCTTGCTTTTTTCGGTCAAATCTCGATAAAATAAGGTAAATTTAGAGAAAAAAAGAGGATAAAAATTGATATTTCGCAAAAATTATTCGTTTTTCTTGCTTTTTTCGGTCAAATCTCGATAAAATAAGGAAAATCAAGGAAAAAAGATTATAAAAATTGATATTTCGCTAAAATTATTCGTTTTTCTTGCTTTTTGCGGTCAAATCTCAATAAAGTAAGGAAAATTAAAGGAAAAAAAGAGGAAAAAAATTGAAATTTCGCTAAAATTATTCGTTTTTCATGGTTTTTTTGGTCAAATCTCGATAAAATAAGGGAAATTAAGGGAAAAAAATTGAAATTTCGCTAAAATTATTCGTTTTTCTTGCTTTTTTCGGTTTAATCTCGATAAAAAAAGGAAAATTAAGGGAAAAAAAGAGGAAAAAAATTGAAATTTCGCTAAAATTATTCGTTTTTCTTGCTTTTTTCGGTCAAATCTCGATAAAAAAAGGAAAATTAAGGGAAAAAAAGTGGAAAAAAATTAAAATTTCGCTAAAATTATTCGTTTTTCTTGCTTTTTTCGGTCAAATCTCGATAAAATAAGGAAAATCAAGGGAAAAAAGATGATAAAAATTGATATTTCGCTAAAATTATTCGTTTTTCTTGCTTTTTTCGGTCAAATCTCGATAAAATAAGGAAAATTAAGAGAAAAAAAGAGGAAAAAGATTGAAATTTCGCTAAAATTATTCGTTTTTCTTGCTTTTTTCGGTCAAATCTCGATAAAATAATGAAAATTAAGGGAAAAAAAGAGGATAATAATTGAAATTTCGATAAAATGATTTGTTTTTCTTGCTTTTTTCGGTCCAATCTCGATAAAATAAGGAATACTAAGGGAAAAAAAGAGGAAAAATATTGATATTTCGCTAAAATTATTCGATTTCCTTGCTTTTTTCGGTCAAATCTCGATAAAATAAGGAAAATTAAGGGAAAAAAAGAGGATAAAAATTATTCGTTTTTCTTGCTTTTTTCGGTCAAATCTCGATAAAATAAGGAAAATTAAGGGAAAAAAGAGGATAGAAATTGATATTTTGCTAAAATTAATCGTTTTTCTTGCTTTTTTCGGTCAAATCTCGTTAAATGAGGAGAATGAAGGAAAAAAAGAGGAAAAAAATTGAAATTTCGCTAAAATTATTCGTTTTTCTTGCTTTTTCGGTCAAATCTCGATAAAATAAGAAAAATTAAGGGAAAAAAAGAGGAAAAAAAATTGAAATTTCGCTAAAATTATTCGTTTTTCTTGCTTTTTTCGGTCAAATCTCGATAAAATAAGGAAAATTAAGGGAAAAAAAGAATAAAAATTGATATTTCGCTAAAATTATTCGTTTTTCTTGCTTTTTGCGGTCAAACCTCGATAAAATAAGGAAAATTAAGGGAAAAAAAGAGGAAAAAAATTTAAATTCGCTAAAATTTTTCGTTTTTCATGCTTTTTTCGGTCGAATCCCGATAAAATAAGGAAAATTAAGGGAAAAAAGAGGAAGAAAATTTAAATTTCGCTAAAATTATTCGTTTTTCTTGCTTTTTTCGGTCAAATCTCGATAAAATAAGGAAAATAAAGTGAAAAAAGAGGATAAAAATTGATATTTCGCTAAAATCATTCGTTTTTCTTGCTTTTTTCGGTCAAATCTCGTTAAATAAGGAAAATTAAGGGAAAAAAAGAGGAAAAAAATTGAAATTTCTTTAATATTATTCGTTTTTCTTACTTTTTGCGGTCAAATCTCGATAAAGTAAGGATAATTAAAGGAAAAAAAGGGAAAAAATTGAAATTTCGCTAAAATTATTCGTTTTTCATGTTTTTTTCGGTCAAATCTCGAAAAAATAAGGAAAATTAAGGGAAAAAAAAGGAAAAAAATGGAAATTTCGCTAAAATTATTCGTTTTTCTTGCTTTTTTCGGTCAAATCTCGATAAAATAAGGAAAATTAAGGGAAAAAAAGAGGATAAAAATTGAAATTTCGCTATAATTATTCGTTTTTCTTGCTTTTTTCGGTCAAATCTCGATAAAAAAAGGAAAATTAAGGGAAAAAAAGAGGAAAAAAATTGAAATTTCGCTAAAATTATTAGTTTTTCTTGCTTTTTTCGGTCAAATCTCGATAAAATAAGGAAAATTAAGGGAAAAAAAGAGGAAAAAAATTGAAATTTCGCTAAAATTATTCGTTTTTCTTGCTTTTTTCGGTCAAATCTCGATAAAATAAGGAAAATTAAGGGAAAAAAATTGAAATTTCGCTAAAATTATTCGTTTTTCTTGCTTTTTTCGGTAAAATCTCGATAAAATAAGGAAAATTAAGGGAAAAAAAGAGGATAAAAATTGAAATTTGGCAAAAATTATTCGTTTTTCTTGCTTTTTTCGGTCAAATCTCGATAAAATAAGGGAAAAAAGAGGAAGAAAATTTAAATTTCGCTAAAATTATTCGTTTTTCTTGCTTTTTTCGGTCAAATCTCGATAAAATAAGGAAAATTAAGGGAAAAAAGAGGATAAAAATTGATATTTCGCAAAAATTATTCGTATTTCTTGCTTTTTTCGGTCAAATCTCGATAAAATAAGGAAAATTAAGGGAAAAAAAGAGGAAAAAAATTGAAAATTCGCTAAATTTATTCGTTTTTCTTGCTTTTTCGGTCAAATCTCGATAAAATAAGGAAAATCAAGGGAAAAAAGATGATAAAAATTGATATTTCGCTAAAATTATTCGTTTTTCTTGCATTTTTCGGTCAAATCTCGATAAAATAAGGAAAATTAAGAGAAAAAAAGAGGAAAAAGATTGAAATTTCGCTAAAATTATTCGTTTTTCTTGCTTTTTTCGGTCAAATCTCGATAAAATAATGAAAATTAAGGGAAAAAAAGAGGATAATAATTGAAATTTCGATAAAATGATTTGTTTTTCTTGCTTTTTTCGGTCCAATCTCGATAAAATAAGGAATACTAAGGGAAAAAAAGAGGAAAAATATTGATATTTCGCTAAAATTATTCGATTTCCTTGCTTTTTTCGGTCAAATCTCGATAAAATAAGGAAAATTAAGGGAAAAAAAGAGGATAAAAATTATTCGTTTTTCTTGCTTTTTTCGGTCAAATCTCGATAAAATAAGGAAAATTAAGGGAAAAAAGAGGATAGAAATTGATATTTTGCTAAAATTAATCGTTTTTCTTGCTTTTTTCGGTCAAATCTCGTTAAATGAGGAGAATGAAGGAAAAAAAGAGGAAAAAAATTGAAATTTCGCTAAAATTATTCGTTTTTCTTGCTTTTTCGGTCAAATCTCGATAAAATAAGAAAAATTAAGGGAAAAAAAGAGGAAAAAAAATTGAAATTTCGCTAAAATTATTCGTTTTTCTTGCTTTTTTCGGTCAAATCTCGATAAAATAAGGAAAATTAAGGGAAAAAAAAAATAAAAATTGATATTTCGCTAAAATTATTCGTTTTTCTTGCTTTTTGCGGTCAAATCTCGATAAAATAAGGAAAATTAAGGGAAAAAAAGAGGAAAAAAATTTAAATTCGCTAAAATTTTTCGTTTTTCATGCTTTTTTCGGTCGAATCCCGATAAAATAAGGAAAATTAAGGGAAAAAAGAGGAAGAAAATTTAAATTTCGCTAAAATTATTCGTTTTTCTTGCTTTTTTCGGTCAAATCTCGATAAAATAAGGAAAATAAAGTGAAAAAAGAGGATAAAAATTGATATTTCGCTAAAATCATTCGTTTTTCTTGCTTTTTTCGGTCAAATCTCGTTAAATAAGGAAAATTAAGGGAAAAAAAGAGGAAAAAAATTGAAATTTCTTTAATATTATTCGTTTTTCTTACTTTTTGCGGTCAAATCTCGATAAAGTAAGGATAATTAAAGGAAAAAAAGGGAAAAAAATTGAAATTTCGCTAAAATTATTCGTTTTTCATGCTTTTTTCGGTCAAATCTCGAAAAAATAAGGAAAATTAAGGGAAAAAAAAAGAAAAAAATGGAAATTTCGCTAAAATTATTCGTTTTTCTTGCTTTTTTCGGTCAAATCTCGATAAAATAAGGAAAATTAAGGGAAAAAAAGAGGATAAAAATTGAAATTTCGCTATAATTATTCGTTTTTCTTGCTTTTTTCGGTCAAATCTCGATAAAATAAGGAAAATTAAGGGAAAAAAAGAGGAAAAAAATTGAAATTTCGCTAAAATTATTAGTTTTTCTTGCTTTTTTCGGTCAAATCTCGATAAAATAAGGAAAATTAAGGGAAAAAAAGAGGAAAAAAATTGAAATTTCGCTAAAATTATTCGTTTTTCTTGCTTTTTTCGGTCAAATCTCGATAGAATAAGGAAAATTAAGGGAAAAAAATTGAAATTTCGCTAAAATTATTCGTTTTTCTTGCTTTTTTCGGTAAAATCTCGATAAAATAAGGAAAATTAAGGGAAAAAAAGAGGATAAAAATTGAAATTTGGCAAAAATTATTCGTTTTTCTTGCTTTTTTCGGTCAAATCTCGATAAAATAAGGGAAAAAAGAGGAAGAAAATTTAAATTTCGCTAAAATTATTCGTTTTTCTTGCTTTTTTCGGTCAAATCTCGATAAAATAAGGAAAATTAAGGGAAAAAAGAGGATAAAAAATGATATTTCGCAAAAATTATTCGTATTTCTTGCTTTTTTCGGTCAAATCTCGATAAAATAAGGAAAATTAAGGGAAAAAAAGAGGAAAAAAATTGAAATTTCGCTAAAATTATTCGTTTTTCTTGCTTTTTGCGGTCAAATCTCAATAAAGTAAGGAAAATTAAAGGAAAAAAAGAGGAAAAAAATTGAAATTTCGCTAAAATTATTCGTTTTTCATGGTTTTTTCGGTCAAATCTCGATAAAATAAGGGAAATTAAGGGAAAAAAAGAGGAAAAAAATTGAAATTTCGCTAAAATTATTCGTTTTTCTTGCCTTTTTCGGTCAAATCTCGATAAAAAAAGGAAAATTAAGGGAAAAAAAGAGGAAAAAAATTGAAATTTCGCTAAAATTATTCGTTTTTCTTGCTTTTTATGGTCAAATCTCGATAAAAAAAGGAAAATTTAGGGAAAAAAAGGGGAAAAAAATTGAAATTTCGCTAAAATTATTCGTTTTTCTTGCTTTTTTCGGTCAAATCTCGATAAAATAAGGTAAATTTAGAGAAAAAAAGAGGATAAAAATTGATATTTCGCAAAAATTATTCGTTTTTCTTGCTTTTTTCGGTCAAATCTCGATAAAATAAGGAAAATCAAGGAAAAAAGATTATAAAAATTGATATTTCGCTAAAATTATTCGTTTTTCTTGCTTTTTTCTTTCAAATCTCGATAAAATAGGGAAAATCAAGGGGAAAAAGATGTTAAAAATTGATATTTCGCTAAAATTATTCGTTTTTCTTGCTTTTTTCGGTCAAATCTCGATAAAATAAGGAAAATTAAGAGAAATAAAGTGGAAATAGATTGAAATTTCACTAAAATTATTCGTTTTTCTTGCTTTTTTCGGTCAAATGTCGATAAAATAATGAAAATTAAGGGAAAAAAGAGGATAATAATTGATATTTCGATAAAATGATTTGTTTTTCTTGCTTTTTCCGGTCCAATCTCGATAAAATAAGGAATACTAAGGGAAAAAAAGATGAAAAATATTGAAATTTCGCTAAAATTATTCGTTTTTCTTGCTTTTTTCGGTCAAATCTCGATAAAATAAGGAAAATTAAGGGAAAAAAAGAGCATAAAAATTATTCGTTTTTCTTGCTTTTTTCGGTCAAATCTCGATAAAATAAGGAAAAATAAGGGAAAAAAGAGGATAGAAATTGATATTTTGCTAAAATTATTCGTTTTTCTTGTTTTTTTCGGTCAAATCTCGTTAAATGAGGAGAATAAAGGAAAAAAAGAGGAAAAAAATTGAAATTTCGCTAAAATTATTCGTTTTTCTTGCTTTTTTCGGTCAAAACTCGATAAAATAAGGAAAATTAAGGGAAAAAAAGAGGAAAAAAATTGAAATTTCGCTAAAATTATTCGTTTTTCTTGCTTTTTGCGGTCAAATCTCGATAAAGTAAGGAAAATTAAGGGAAAAAAAGAGGAAAAAAATTGAAATTTCGCTAAAATTATTCGTTTTTCTTGCTTTTTTCGGTCAAATCTCGATAAAATAAGGAAAATTAATGGAAAAAAAGAGGAAGAAAATTGAAATTTCGCTAAAATTATTCGTTTTTCATGCTTTTTTCGGTCAAATCTCGATAAAATAAGGAAAATTAAGGGAAAAAAAGGAAAAAAATGGAAATTTCGCTAAAATTATTCGTTTTTCTTTCTTTTTTCGGTCAAATCTCGATAAAATAAGGAAAATTAAGGGAAAAAAGAGGAAAAAAATTGAAATTTCGCTAAAATTATTCGTTTTTATTGCTTTTTTCGGTCAAATCTCGATAAATTAAGGAAAATCAAGAGAAAAAAGATGATAAAAATTGAAATTTCGCTAAAATTATTCGTTTTTCTTGCTTTTTGCGGTCAAATCTCGATAAAATAAGGAAAATTAAGGGAAAAAAAGAGGAAAAAAATTGAAATTTCGCTAAAATTATTCGTTTTTCTTGCTTTTTTCGGTCAAATCTCGATAAAATAAGGAAAATTAAGGGAAAAAAATTGAAATTTCGCTAAAATTATTCGTTTTTCTTGCTTTTTTCGGTCAAATGTCGATAAAATAAGGAAAATTAAGGGAAAAAAAGAGGATAAAAATTGAAATTTGGCAAAAATTATTCGTTTTTCTTGCTTTTTTCGGTCAAATCTCGATAAAATAAGGGAAAAAAGAGGAAGAAAATTTAAATTTCGCTAAAATTATTCGTTTTTCTTGCTTTTTTCGGTCAAATCTCGATAAAATAAGGAAAATTAAGGGAAAAAAGAGGATAAAAATTGATATTTCGCAAAAATTATTCGTATTTCTTGCTTTTTTCGGTCAAATCTCGATAAAATAAGGAAAATTAAGGGAAAAAAAGAGGAAAAAAATTGAAATTTCGCTAAAATTATTCGTTTTTCTTGCTTTTTGCGGTCAAATCTCAATAAAGTAAGGAAAATTAAAGGAAAAAAAGAGGAAAAAAATTGAAATTTCGCTAAAATTATTCGTTTTTCATGGTTTTTTCGGTCAAATCTCGATAAAATAAGGGAAATTAAGGGAAAAAAAGAGGAAAAAAATTGAAATTTCGCTAAAATTATTCGTTTTTCTTGCTTTTTTCGGTCAAATCTCGATAAAATAAGGGAAAAAAGAGGAAGAAAATTTAAATTTCGCTAAAATTATTCGTTTTTCTTGCTTTTTTCGGTCAAATCTCGATAAAATAAGGAAAATTAAGGGAAAAAAGAGGATAAAAATTGATATTTCGCAAAAATTATTCGTATTTCTTGCTTTTTTCGGTCAAATCTCGATAAAATAAGGAAAATTAAGGGAAAAAAAGAGGAAAAAAATTGAAATTTCGCTAAAATTATTCGTTTTTCTTGCTTTTTGCGGTCAAATCTCAATAAAGTAAGGAAAATTAAACGAAAAAAAGAGGAAAAAAATTGAAATTTCGCTAAAATTATTCGTTTTTCTTGCTTTTTTCGGTCAAATCTCGATAAAAAAAGGAAAATTAAGGGAAATAAAGAGGAAAAAATTGAAATTTCGCTAAAAGTATTCGTTTTTCTTGCTTTTTTCGGTCAAATCTCGATAAAAAAAGGAAAATTAAGGGAAAAAAAGAGGAAAAAAATTGAAATTTCGCTAAAATTATTCGTTTTTCTTGCTTTTTTCGGTCAAATCTCGATAAAATAAGGAAAATTAAGGGAAAAAAGGGAAGAAAATTTAACTTTCGCTAAAATTATTCGTTTTTCTTGCTTTTTTCGGTCAAATCTCGATAAAATAAGGAAAATCAAGGAAAAAAGATTATAAAAATTGATATTTCGCTAAAATTATTCGTTTTTCTTGCTTTTTTCGGTCAAATCTCGATAAAATAAGGAAAATCAAGGGAAAAAAGATGATAAAAATTGATATTTCGCTAAAATTATTCGTTTTTCTTGCTTTTTTCGGTCAAATCTCGATTAAATAAGGAAAATTAAGAGAAAAAAAGAGGAAAAAGATTGAAATTTCGCTAAAATTATTCGTTTTTCTTGCTTTTTTCGGTCAAATCTCGATAAAATAATGAAAATTAAGGGAAAAAAGAGGAAGAAAATTTAACTTTCGCTAAAATTATTCGTTTTTCTTGCTTTTTTCGGTCAAATCTCGATAAAATAAGGAAAATAAAGTGAAAAAAGAGGATAAAAATTAATATTTCGCTAAAATTATTCGTTTTTCTTGCTTTTTTCGGTCAAATCTCGATAAAATAAGGGAAATTAAGGGAAAAAAAGAGGAAAAAAATTGAAATTTCGATAAAATTATTCGTTTTTCTTGCTTTTTTCGGTCAAATCTCGATAAAATAAGAAAAATTAAGGGAAAATACAGGAAAAAAATTGAAATTTCGCTAAAATTATTCGTTTTTCTTGCTTTTTTCGGTCAAATCTCGATAAAATAAGGAAAATTAAGGGAAAAAAAGAGGAAAAAAATTGAAATTTCGCTAAAATTATTCGTTTTTCTTGCTTTTTTCGGTCAAATCTCGATAAAATAAGAAAAATTAAGGGAAAATACAGGAAAAAAATTGAAATTTCGCTAAAATTATTCGTTTTCCTTGCTTTTTTCGGTCAAATCTCGATAAAATAAGGAAAATTAAGGGAAAAAACAGGAAAAAAATTGAAATTTCGATAAAATTATTCGTTTTTCTTGCTTTTTTCGGTCAAATCTCGATAAAATAAGGAAAAATAAGGGAAAAACAGGAAAACAATTGAAATTTCGCTAAAATTATTCGTTTTTCTTGCTTTTTTCGGTCAAATCTCGATAAAATAAGGAAAATTAAGGGAAAAAAAGGAAAAAAATTGAAATTTCGCTAAAATTATTCGTTTTACTTGCTTTTTTCGGTCAAATCTCGATAAAATAAGGAAAATTAAGGGAAAAAAGGAGGAAAAAATTTAAATTTCGCTAAAATTATTCGTTTTTCTTGCTTTTTTCGGTCAAATCTCGATAAAATAAGGAAAATAAAGTGAAAAAAGAGGATAAAAATTTATTTTTCGCTAAAATTATTCTTTTTTCTTGCTTTTTTCGGTCAAATCTCGATAAAATAAGGAAAATTAAGGGAAAAAAAGAGGAAAAAATTGAAATTTCGCTAAAATTATTCGTTTTTCTTGCTTTTTTCGGTCAAATCTCGATAAAATAAGGAAAATTAAGGGAAAAAAAGAGGAAAAAAATTGAAATTTCGCTAAAATTATTCGTTTTTCTTGCTTTTTTCGGTCAAATCTCGATAAAATAAGGAAAAATAAGGGAAAAACAGGAAAACAATTGAAATTTCGCTAAAATTATTCGTTTTTCTTGCTTTTTTCGGTCAAATCTCGATAAAATAAGGAAAATTAAGGGAAAAAAAGGAAAAAAATTGAAATTTCGCTAAAATTATTCGTTTTACTTGCTTTCTTCGGTCAAATCTCGATAAAATAAGGAAAATTAAGGGAAAAAAGGGAAGAAAATTTAACTTTCGCTAAAATTATTCGTTTTTCTTGCTTTTTTCGGTCAAATCTCGATAAAATAAGGAAAATAAAGTGAAAAAAGAGGATAAAAATTAATATTTCGCTAAAATTATTCGTTTTTCTTGCTTTTTTCGGTCAAATCTCGATAAAATAAGGAAAATTAAGGGAAAAAAAGAGGAAAAAAATTGAAATTTCGCTAAAATTATTCGTTTTTCTTGCTTTTTGCGGTCAAATCTCGATAAAGTAAGGAAAATTAAGGGAAAAAAAAGGAAAAAAATTGAAATTTCGCTAAAATTATTCGTTTTTCTTGCTTTTTTCGGTCAAATCTCGATAAAATAAAGAAAATTAAGTGAAAAAAAGAGGATAAAAATTGAATTTTTGCTAAAATTATTCGTTTTTCCTGCTTTTTTCGGTCTAATCTCGATAAAATAAGGAAAATTATGGGAAAAAAAGAGGAAAAAAATTGAAATTTCGTTACAATTATTCGTTTTTGATGCTTTTTTCGGTCAAATCTCGATAAATTAAGGAAAATAAAGGGAAAAAAATTGAAATTTCGCTAACATTATTCGTTTTTCTTGCTTTTTCCGGTCAAATCTCGATAAAATAAGGAAAATTAAGGGAAATAAATAGGAAAAAAATTGAAATTTTGCTAATATAATTAGTTTTTCTTGCTTTTTTCCGTCAAATCTCGATAAAAGAAGGAAAATTAAGGGAAAAAAGAGGATAAAAATTGATATTTCGCTAAAATTATTCGTTTTTCTTGCTTTTTTCGGTCAAATTTCGATAAAATAAGGAAAATCAGGGGGAAAAAAGATGATGAAAATTGATATTTCGCTAAAATTATTCGTTTTTCTTGCTTTTTTCGGTCAAATTTCGATAAAATAAGGAAAATCAAGGGAGAAAAGATGATAAAAATTGATATTTCGCTAAAATTATTCGTTTTTCTTGCTTTTTTCGGTCAAATCTCGATAAAATAAGGAAAATTAAGGGAAAAAAAGAGGAAAAAAATTGAAATATCGCTAAAATTATTCGTTTTTCTTCCTTTTTGTGGTCAAATCTCGATAAAGTAAGGAAAATTAAGGGAAAAAAAGTGGAAAAAAATTGAAATTTCGCTAAAATTATTCGTTTTTCTTGCTTTTTTCGGTCAAATCTCGATAAAAAAAGGAAAATTAAGGGAAAAAAAGAGGAAAAAATTGAAATTTCGCTAAAAGTATTCGTTTTTCTTGCTTTTTTCGGTCAAATCTCGATAAAAAAAGGAAATTTAAGGGAAAAAAAGAGGAAAAAAATTGAAATTTCGCTAAAATTATTCGTTTTTCTTGCTTTTTTCGGTCAAATCTCGATAAAATAAGGAAAATTAAGGGAAAAAAGGGAAGAAAATTTAACTTTCGCTAAAATTATTCGTTTTTCTTGCTTTTTTCGGTCAAATCTCGATAAAATAAGGAAAATCAAGGAAAAAAGATTATAAAAATTGATATTTCGCTAAAATTATTCGTTTTTCTTGCTTTTTTCGGTCAAATCTCGATAAAATAAGGAAAATCAAGGGAAAAAAGATGATAAAAATTGATATTTCGCTAAAATTATTCGTTTTTCTTGCTTTTTTCGGTCAAATCTCGATAAAATAAGGAAAATTAAGAGAAAAAAAGAGGAAAAAGATTGAAATTTCGCTAAAATTATTCGTTTTTCTTGCTTTTTTCGGTCAAATCTCGATAAAATAATGAAAATTAAGGGAAAAAAGAGGAAGAAAATTTAACTTTCGCTAAAATTATTCGTTTTTCTTGCTTTTTTCGGTCAAATCTCGATAAAAAAAGGAAAATAAAGTGAAAAAAGAGGATAAAAATTAATATTTCGCTAAAATTATTCGTTTTTCTTGCTTTTTTCGGTCAAATCTCGATAAAATAAGGGAAATTAAGGGAAAAAAAATTGAAATTTCGATAAAATTATTCGTTTTTCTTGCTTTTTTCGGTCAAATCTCGATAAAATAAGAAAAATTAAGGGAAAATACAGGAAAAAAATTGAAATTTCGCTAAAATTATTCGTTTTTCTTGCTTTTTTCGGTCAAATCTCGATAAAATAAGGAAAATTAAGGGAAAAAAAGAGGAAAAAAATTGAAATTTCGCTAAAATTATTCGTTTTTCTTGCTTTTTTCGGTCAAATCTCGTTAAATGAGGAGAATGAAGGAAAAAAAGAGGAAAAAATTGAAATTTCGCTAAAATTATTCGTTTTTCTTGCTTTTTTCGGTCAAATTTCGATAAAATAAGGAAAATCAGGGGGAAAAAAGATGATGAAAATTGATATTTCGCTAAAATTATTCGTTTTTCTTGCTTTTTTCGGTCAAATTTCGATAAAATAAGGAAAATCAAGGGAGAAAAGATGATAAAAATTGATATTTCGCTAAAATTATTCGTTTTTCTTGCTTTTTTCGGTCAAATCTCGATAAAATAAGGAAAATTAAGGGAAAAAAAGAGGAAAAAAATTGAAATTTCGCTAAAATTATTCGTTTTTCTTGCTTTTTGTGGTCAAATCTCGATAAAGTAAGGAAAATTAAGGGAAAAAAAGTGGAAAAAAATTGAAATTTCGCTAAAATTATTCGTTTTTCTTGCTTTTTTCGGTCAAATCTCGATAAAAAAAGGAAAATTAAGGGAAAAAAAGAGGAAAAAATTGAAATTTCGCTAAAAGTATTCGTTTTTCTTGCTTTTTTCGGTCAAATCTCGATAAAAAAAGGAAATTTAAGGGAAAAAAAGAGGAAAAAAATTGAAATTTCGCTAAAATTATTCGTTTTTCTTGCTTTTTTCGGTCAAATCTCGATAAAATAAGGAAAATTAAGGGAAAAAAGGGAAGAAAATTTAACTTTCGCTAAAATTATTCGTTTTCCTTGCTTTTTTCGGTCAAATCTCGATAAAATAAGGAAAATCAAGGAAAACAGATTATAAAAATTGATATTTCGCTAAAATTATTCGTTTTTCTTGCTTTTTTCGGTCAAATCTCGATAAAATAAGGAAAATCAAGGGAAAAAAGATGATAAAAATTGATATTTCGCTAAAATTATTCGTTTTTCTTGCTTTTTTCGGTCAAATCTCGATAAAATAAGGAAAATTAAGAGAAAAAAAGAGGAAAAAGATTGAAATTTCGCTAAAATTATTCGTTTTTCTTGCTTTTTTCGGTCAAATCTCGATAAAATAATGAAAATTAAGGGAAAAAAGAGGAAGAAAATTTAACTTTCGCTAAAATTATTCGTTTTTCTTGCTTTTTTCGGTCAAATCTCGATAAAAAAAGGAAAATAAAGTGAAAAAAGAGGATAAAAATTAATATTTCGCTAAAATTATTCGTTTTTCTTGCTTTTTTCGGTCAAATCTCGATAAAATAAGGGAAATTAAGGGAAAAAAAATTGAAATTTCGATAAAATTATTCGTTTTTCTTGCTTTTTTCGGTCAAATCTCGATAAAATAAGAAAAATTAAGGGAAAATACAGGAAAAAAATTGAAATTTCGCTAAAATTATTCGTTTTTCTTGCTTTTTTCGGTCAAATCTCGATAAAATAAGGAAAATTAAGGGAAAAAAAGAGGAAAAAAATTGAAATTTCGCTAAAATTATTCGTTTTTCTTGCTTTTTTCGGTCAAATCTCGATAAAATAAGAAAAATTAAGGGAAAATACAGGGAAAAAATTGAAATTTCGCTAAAATTATTCGTTTTCCTTGCTTTTTTCGGTCAAATCTCGATAAAATAGGGAAAATTAAGGGAAAAAACAGGAAAAAAATTGAAATTTCGATAAAATTATTCGTTTTTCTTGCTTTTTTCGGTCAAATCTCGATAAAAAAAGGAAAATTAAGGGAAAAAAGAGGATAAAAATTGAAATTTCGCTAAAATTATTCGTTTTTTAAGCTTTTTTCGGTCAAATCTCGATAAAATAAGGAAAATTAAGGGAAAAAAAGAGGAAAAAAATTGAAATTTCGCTAAAATTATTCGTTTTTCTTGCTTTTTTCGGTCAAATCTCGTTAAATGAGGAGAATTAAGGAAAAAAAGAGGAAAAAAATTGAAATTTCGCTAAAATTATTCGCTTTTCTTGCTTTTTTCGGTCAAATCTCGATAAAATAAGGAAAATTAAGGGAAAAAAGAGGAAGAAAATTTAAATTTCGCTAAAATTATTCGTTTTTCTTGCTTTTTTCGATCAAATCTCGATAAAATAAGGAAAATTAAGGGAAAAAAAGAGGAAAAAAATTGAAATTTCGCTAAAATTATTCGTTTTTCTTGCTTTTTTCGGTCAAATCTCGATAAAATAAGGAAAATAAAGTGAAAAAAGAGGATAAAAATTTATTTTTCGCTAAAATTATTCTTTTTTCTTGCTTTTTTCGGTCAAATCTCGATAAAATAAGGAAAATTAAGGGAAAAAAAGAGGAAAAAATTGAAATTTCGCTAAAATTATTCGTTTTTCTTGCTTTTTTCGGTCAAATCTCGATAAAATAAGGAAAATTAAGGGAAAAAAAGAGGAAAAAAATTGAAATTTCGCTAAAATTATTCGTTTTTCTTGCTTTTTTCGGTCAAATCTCGATAAAATAAGGAAAAATAAGGGAAAAACAGGAAAACAATTGAAATTTCGCTAAAATTATTCGTTTTTCTTGCTTTTTTCGGTCAAATCTCGATAAAATAAGGAAAATTAAGGGAAAAAAAGGAAAAAAATTGAAATTTCGCTAAAATTATTCGTTTTTCTTGCTTTTTTCGGTCAAATCTCGATAAAATAAGGAAAATTAAGGGAAAAAAGGGAAGAAAATTTAACTTTCGCTAAAATTATTCGTTTTTCTTGCTTTTTTCGGTCAAATCTCGATAAAATAAGGAAAATCAAGGAAAAAAGATTATAAAAATTGATATTTCGCTAAAATTATTCGTTTTTCTTGCTTTTTTCGGTCAAATCTCGATAAAATAAGGAAAATCAAGGGAAAAAAGATGATAAAAATTGATATTTCGCTAAAATTATTCGTTTTTCTTGCTTTTTTCGGTCAAATCTCGATAAAATAAGGAAAATTAAGAGAAAAAAAGAGGAAAAAGATTGAAATTTCGCTAAAATTATTCGTTTTTCTTGCTTTTTTCGGTCAAATCTCGATAAAATAATGAAAATTAAGGGAAAAAAAGGAAAAAAATTGAAATTTCGCTAAAATTATTCGTTTTTCTTGCTTTTTTCGGTCAAATCTCGATAAAATAAGGAAAATTAAGGGAAAAAAAGGAAAAAAATTGAAATTTCGCTAAAATTATTCGTTTTTCTTGCTTTTTTCGGTCAAATCTCGATAAAATAAGGAAAATTAAGAGAAAAAAAGAGGAAAAAGATTGAAATTTCGCTAAAATTATTCGTTTTTCTTGCTTTTTTCGGTCAAATCTCGATAAAATAATGAAAATTAAGGGAAAAACAGGAAAACAATTGAAATTTCGCTAAAATTATTCGTTTTTCTTGCTTTTTTCGGTCAAATCTCGATAAAATAAGGAAAATTAAGGGAAAAAAAGGAAAAAAATTGAAATTTCGCTAAAATTATTCGTTTTTCTTGCTTTTTTCGGTCAAATCTCGATAAAATAAGGAAAATTAAGGGAAAAAAGGGAAGAAAATTTAACTTTCGCTAAAATTATTCGTTTTTCTTGCTTTTTTCGGTCAAATCTCGATAAAATAAGGAAAATCAAGGAAAAAAGATTATAAAAATTGATATTTCGCTAAAATTATTCGTTTTTCTTGCTTTTTTCGGTCAAATCTCGATAAAATAAGGAAAATCAAGGGAAAAAAGATGATAAAAATTGATATTTCGCTAAAATTATTCGTTTTTCTTGCTTTTTTCGGTCAAATCTCGATAAAATAAGGAAAATTAAGAGAAAAAAAGAGGAAAAAGATTGAAATTTCGCTAAAATTATTCGTTTTTCTTGCTTTTTTCGGTCAAATCTCGATAAAATAATGAAAATTAAGGGAAAAAAGAGGAAGAAAATTTAACTTTCGCTAAAATTATTCGTTTTTCTTGCTTTTTTCGGTCAAATCTCGATAAAATAAGGAAAATAAAGTGAAAAAAGAGGATAAAAATTAATATTTCGCTAAAATTATTCGTTTTTCTTGCTTTTTTCGGTCAAATCTCGATAAAATAAGGGAAATTAAGGGAAAAAAAGAGGAAAAAAATTGAAATTTCGATAAAATTATTCGTTTTTCTTGCTTTTTTCGGTCAAATCTCGATAAAATAAGAAAAATTAAGGGAAAATACAGGAAAAAAATTGAAATTTCGCTAAAATTATTCGTTTTTCTTGCTTTTTTCGGTCAAATCTCGATAAAATAAGGAAAATTAAGGGAAAAAAAGAGGAAAAAAATTGAAATTTTGCTAGAATTATTCGTTTTTCTTGCTTTTTTCGGTCAAATCTCGATAAAATAAGAAAAATTAAGGGAAAATACAGGAAAAAAATTGAAATTTCGCTAAAATTATTCGTTTTCCTTGCTTTTTTCGGTCAAATCTCGATAAAATAAGGAAAATTAAGGGAAAAAACAGGAAAAAAATTGAAATTTCGATAAAATTATTCGTTTTTCTTGCTTTTTTCGGTCAAATCTCGATAAAAAAAGGAAAATTAAGGGAAAAAAGAGGATAAAAATTGAAATTTCGCTAAAATTATTCGTTTTTTAAGCTTTTTCGGTCAAATCTCGATAAAATAAGGAAAATTAAGGGAAAAAAAGAGGAAAAAAATTGAAATTTCGATAAAATTATTCGTTTTTCTTGCTTTTTTCGGTCAAATCTCGTTAAATGAGGAGAATTAAGGAAAAAAAGAGGAAAAAAATTGAAATTTCGCTAAAATTATTCGCTTTTCTTGCTTTTTTCGGTCAAATCTCGATAAAATAAGGAAAATTAAGGGAAAAAAGAGGAAGAAAATTTAAATTTCGCTAAAATTATTCGTTTTTCTTGCTTTTTTCGATCAAATCTCGATAAAATAAGGAAAATTAAGGGAAAAAAAGAGGAAAAAAATTGAAATTTCGCTAAAATTATTCGTTTTTCTTGCTTTTTTCGGTCAAATCTCGATAAAATAAGGAAAATAAAGTGAAAAAAGAGGATAAAAATTTATTTTTCGCTAAAATTATTCTTTTTTCTTGCTTTTTTCGGTCAAATCTCGATAAAATAAGGAAAATTAAGGGAAAAAAAGAGGAAAAAATTGAAATTTCGCTAAAATTATTCGTTTTTCTTGCTTTTTTCGGTCAAATCTCGATAAAATAAGGAAAATTAAGGGAAAAAAAGAGGAAAAAAATTGAAATTTCGCTAAAATTATTCGTTTTTCTTGCTTTTTTCGGTCAAATCTCGATAAAATAAGGAAAAATAAGGGAAAAACAGGAAAACAATTGAAATTTCGCTAAAATTATTCGTTTTTCTTGCTTTTTTCGGTCAAATCTCGATAAAATAAGGAAAATTAAGGGAAAAAAAGGAAAAAAATTGAAATTTCGCTAAAATTATTCGTTTTTCTTGCTTTTTTCGGTCAAATCTCGATAAAATAAGGAAAATTAAGGGAAAAAAGGGAAGAAAATTTAACTTTCGCTAAAATTATTCGTTTTTCTTGCTTTTTTCGGTCAAATCTCGATAAAATAAGGAAAATAAAGTGAAAAAAGAGGATAAAAATTAATATTTCGCTAAAATTATTCGTTTTTCTTGCTTTTTTCGGTCAAATCTCGATAAAATAAGGGAAATTAAGGGAAAAAAAATTGAAATTTCGATAAAATTATTCGTTTTTCTTGCTTTTTTCGGTCAAATCTCGATAAAATAAGAAAAATTAAGGGAAAATACAGGAAAAAAATTGAAATTTCGCTAAAATTATTCGTTTTTCTTGCTTTTTTCGGTCAAATCTCGATAAAATAAGGAAAATTAAGGGAAAAAAAGAGGAAAAAAATTGAAATTTCGCTAAAATTATTCGTTTTTCTTGCTTTTTTCGGTCAAATCTCGTTAAATGAGGAGAATGAAGGAAAAAAAGAGGAAAAAATTGAAATTTCGCTAAAATTATTCGTTTTTCTTGCTTTTTTCGGTCAAATTTCGATAAAATAAGGAAAATCAGGGGGAAAAAAGATGATGAAAATTGATATTTCGCTAAAATTATTCGTTTTTCTTGCTTTTTTCGGTCAAATTTCGATAAAATAAGGAAAATCAAGGGAGAAAAGATGATAAAAATTGATATTTCGCTAAAATTATTCGTTTTTCTTGCTTTTTTCGGTCAAATCTCGATAAAATAAGGAAAATTAAGGGAAAAAAAGAGGAAAAAAATTGAAATTTCGCTAAAATTATTCGTTTTTCTTGCTTTTTGTGGTCAAATCTCGATAAAGTAAGGAAAATTAAGGGAAAAAAAGTGGAAAAAAATTGAAATTTCGCTAAAATTATTCGTTTTTCTTGCTTTTTTCGGTCAAATCTCGATAAAAAAAGGAAAATTAAGGGAAAAAAAGAGGAAAAAATTGAAATTTCGCTAAAAGTATTCGTTTTTCTTGCTTTTTTCGGTCAAATCTCGATAAAAAAAGGAAATTTAAGGGAAAAAAAGAGGAAAAAAATTGAAATTTCGCTAAAATTATTCGTTTTTCTTGCTTTTTTCGGTCAAATCTCGATAAAATAAGGAAAATTAAGGGAAAAAAGGGAAGAAAATTTAACTTTCGCTAAAATTATTCGTTTTCCTTGCTTTTTTCGGTCAAATCTCGATAAAATAAGGAAAATCAAGGAAAACAGATTATAAAAATTGATATTTCGCTAAAATTATTCGTTTTTCTTGCTTTTTTCGGTCAAATCTCGATAAAATAAGGAAAATCAAGGGAAAAAAGATGATAAAAATTGATATTTCGCTAAAATTATTCGTTTTTCTTGCTTTTTTCGGTCAAATCTCGATAAAATAAGGAAAATTAAGAGAAAAAAAGAGGAAAAAGATTGAAATTTCGCTAAAATTATTCGTTTTTCTTGCTTTTTTCGGTCAAATCTCGATAAAATAATGAAAATTAAGGGAAAAAAGAGGAAGAAAATTTAACTTTCGCTAAAATTATTCGTTTTTCTTGCTTTTTTCGGTCAAATCTCGATAAAAAAAGGAAAATAAAGTGAAAAAAGAGGATAAAAATTAATATTTCGCTAAAATTATTCGTTTTTCTTGCTTTTTTCGGTCAAATCTCGATAAAATAAGGGAAATTAAGGGAAAAAAAATTGAAATTTCGATAAAATTATTCGTTTTTCTTGCTTTTTTCGGTCAAATCTCGATAAAATAAGAAAAATTAAGGGAAAATACAGGAAAAAAATTGAAATTTCGCTAAAATTATTCGTTTTTCTTGCTTTTTTCGGTCAAATCTCGATAAAATAAGGAAAATTAAGGGAAAAAAAGAGGAAAAAAATTGAAATTTCGCTAAAATTATTCGTTTTTCTTGCTTTTTTCGGTCAAATCTCGATAAAATAAGAAAAATTAAGGGAAAATACAGGGAAAAAATTGAAATTTCGCTAAAATTATTCGTTTTCCTTGCTTTTTTCGGTCAAATCTCGATAAAATAGGGAAAATTAAGGGAAAAAACAGGAAAAAAATTGAAATTTCGATAAAATTATTCGTTTTTCTTGCTTTTTTCGGTCAAATCTCGATAAAAAAAGGAAAATTAAGGGAAAAAAGAGGATAAAAATTGAAATTTCGCTAAAATTATTCGTTTTTTAAGCTTTTTTCGGTCAAATCTCGATAAAATAAGGAAAATTAAGGGAAAAAAAGAGGAAAAAAATTGAAATTTCGCTAAAATTATTCGTTTTTCTTGCTTTTTTCGGTCAAATCTCGTTAAATGAGGAGAATTAAGGAAAAAAAGAGGAAAAAAATTGAAATTTCGCTAAAATTATTCGCTTTTCTTGCTTTTTTCGGTCAAATCTCGATAAAATAAGGAAAATTAAGGGAAAAAAGAGGAAGAAAATTTAAATTTCGCTAAAATTATTCGTTTTTCTTGCTTTTTTCGATCAAATCTCGATAAAATAAGGAAAATTAAGGGAAAAAAAGAGGAAAAAAATTGAAATTTCGCTAAAATTATTCGTTTTTCTTGCTTTTTTCGGTCAAATCTCGATAAAATAAGGAAAATAAAGTGAAAAAAGAGGATAAAAATTTATTTTTCGCTAAAATTATTCTTTTTTCTTGCTTTTTTCGGTCAAATCTCGATAAAATAAGGAAAATTAAGGGAAAAAAAGAGGAAAAAATTGAAATTTCGCTAAAATTATTCGTTTTTCTTGCTTTTTTCGGTCAAATCTCGATAAAATAAGGAAAATTAAGGGAAAAAAAGAGGAAAAAAATTGAAATTTCGCTAAAATTATTCGTTTTTCTTGCTTTTTTCGGTCAAATCTCGATAAAATAAGGAAAAATAAGGGAAAAACAGGAAAACAATTGAAATTTCGCTAAAATTATTCGTTTTTCTTGCTTTTTTCGGTCAAATCTCGATAAAATAAGGAAAATTAAGGGAAAAAAAGGAAAAAAATTGAAATTTCGCTAAAATTATTCGTTTTTCTTGCTTTTTTCGGTCAAATCTCGATAAAATAAGGAAAATTAAGGGAAAAAAGGGAAGAAAATTTAACTTTCGCTAAAATTATTCGTTTTTCTTGCTTTTTTCGGTCAAATCTCGATAAAATAAGGAAAATCAAGGAAAAAAGATTATAAAAATTGATATTTCGCTAAAATTATTCGTTTTTCTTGCTTTTTTCGGTCAAATCTCGATAAAATAAGGAAAATCAAGGGAAAAAAGATGATAAAAATTGATATTTCGCTAAAATTATTCGTTTTTCTTGCTTTTTTCGGTCAAATCTCGATAAAATAAGGAAAATTAAGAGAAAAAAAGAGGAAAAAGATTGAAATTTCGCTAAAATTATTCGTTTTTCTTGCTTTTTTCGGTCAAATCTCGATAAAATAATGAAAATTAAGGGAAAAAAAGGAAAAAAATTGAAATTTCGCTAAAATTATTCGTTTTTCTTGCTTTTTTCGGTCAAATCTCGATAAAATAAGGAAAATTAAGGGAAAAAAAGGAAAAAAATTGAAATTTCGCTAAAATTATTCGTTTTTCTTGCTTTTTTCGGTCAAATCTCGATAAAATAAGGAAAATTAAGAGAAAAAAAGAGGAAAAAGATTGAAATTTCGCTAAAATTATTCGTTTTTCTTGCTTTTTTCGGTCAAATCTCGATAAAATAATGAAAATTAAGGGAAAAACAGGAAAACAATTGAAATTTCGCTAAAATTATTCGTTTTTCTTGCTTTTTTTCGGTCAAATCTCGATAAAATAAGGAAAATTAAGGGAAAAAAAGGAAAAAAATTGAAATTTCGCTAAAATTATTCGTTTTTCTTGCTTTTTTTCGGTCAAATCTCGATAAAATAAGGAAAATTAAGGGAAAAAAGGGAAGAAAATTTAACTTTCGCTAAAATTATTCGTTTTTCTTGCTTTTTTCGGTCAAATCTCGATAAAATAAGGAAAATCAAGGAAAAAAGATTATAAAAATTGATATTTCGCTAAAATTATTCGTTTTTCTTGCTTTTTTCGGTCAAATCTCGATAAAATAAGGAAAATCAAGGGAAAAAAGATGATAAAAATTGATATTTCGCTAAAATTATTCGTTTTTCTTGCTTTTTTCGGTCAAATCTCGATAAAATAAGGAAAATTAAGAGAAAAAAAGAGGAAAAAGATTGAAATTTCGCTAAAATTATTCGTTTTTCTTGCTTTTTTCGGTCAAATCTCGATAAAATAATGAAAATTAAGGAAAAAGAGGAAGAAAATTTAACTTTCGCTAAAATTATTCGTTTTTCTTGCTTTTTTCGGTCAAATCTCGATAAAATAAGGAAAATAAAGTGAAAAAAGAGGATAAAAATTAATATTTCGCTAAAATTATTCGTTTTTCTTGCTTTTTTCGGTCAAATCTCGATAAAATAAGGGAAATTAAGGGAAAAAAAGAGGAAAAAAATTGAAATTTCGATAAAATTATTCGTTTTTCTTGCTTTTTTCGGTCAAATCTCGATAAAATAAGAAAAATTAAGGGAAAATACAGGAAAAAAATTGAAATTTCGCTAAAATTATTCGTTTTTCTTGCTTTTTTCGGTCAAATCTCGATAAAATAAGGAAAATTAAGGGAAAAAAAGAGGAAAAAAATTGAAATTTTGCTAGAATTATTCGTTTTTCTTGCTTTTTTCGGTCAAATCTCGATAAAATAAGAAAAATTAAGGGAAAATACAGGAAAAAAATTGAAATTTCGCTAAAATTATTCGTTTTCCTTGCTTTTTTCGGTCAAATCTCGATAAAATAAGGAAAATTAAGGGAAAAAACAGGAAAAAAATTGAAATTTCGATAAAATTATTCGTTTTTCTTGCTTTTTTCGGTCAAATCTCGATAAAAAAAGGAAAATTAAGGGAAAAAAGAGGATAAAAATTGAAATTTCGCTAAAATTATTCGTTTTTTAAGCTTTTTCGGTCAAATCTCGATAAAATAAGGAAAATTAAGGGAAAAAAAGAGGAAAAAAATTGAAATTTCGATAAAATTATTCGTTTTTCTTGCTTTTTTCGGTCAAATCTCGTTAAATGAGGAGAATTAAGGAAAAAAAGAGGAAAAAAATTGAAATTTCGCTAAAATTATTCGCTTTTCTTGCTTTTTTCGGTCAAATCTCGATAAAATAAGGAAAATTAAGGGAAAAAAGAGGAAGAAAATTTAAATTTCGCTAAAATTATTCGTTTTTCTTGCTTTTTTCGATCAAATCTCGATAAAATAAGGAAAATTAAGGGAAAAAAAGAGGAAAAAAATTGAAATTTCGCTAAAATTATTCGTTTTTCTTGCTTTTTTCGGTCAAATCTCGATAAAATAAGGAAAATAAAGTGAAAAAAGAGGATAAAAATTTATTTTTCGCTAAAATTATTCTTTTTTCTTGCTTTTTTCGGTCAAATCTCGATAAAATAAGGAAAATTAAGGGAAAAAAAGAGGAAAAAATTGAAATTTCGCTAAAATTATTCGTTTTTCTTGCTTTTTTCGGTCAAATCTCGATAAAATAAGGAAAATTAAGGGAAAAAAAGAGGAAAAAAATTGAAATTTCGCTAAAATTATTCGTTTTTCTTGCTTTTTTCGGTCAAATCTCGATAAAATAAGGAAAAATAAGGGAAAAACAGGAAAACAATTGAAATTTCGCTAAAATTATTCGTTTTTCTTGCTTTTTTCGGTCAAATCTCGATAAAATAAGGAAAATTAAGGGAAAAAAAGGAAAAAAATTGAAATTTCGCTAAAATTATTCGTTTTTCTTGCTTTTTTCGGTCAAATCTCGATAAAATAAGGAAAATTAAGGGAAAAAAGGGAAGAAAATTTAACTTTCGCTAAAATTATTCGTTTTTCTTGCTTTTTTCGGTCAAATCTCGATAAAATAAGGAAAATAAAGTGAAAAAAGAGGATAAAAATTAATATTTCGCTAAAATTATTCGTTTTTCTTGCTTTTTTCGGTCAAATCTCGATAAAATAAGGAAAATTAAGGGAAAAAATGAGGAAAAAAATTGAAATTTCACTAAAATTATTCGTTTTTCTTGCTTTTTGCGGTCAAATCTCGATAAAGTAAGGAAAATTAAATGAAAAAAAGAGGAAAAAAATATAAATTTCGCAAAAATTATTCGTTTTTCATGCCTTTTTCGGTCAAATCTCGATAAAATAAGGAAAATTAAGGGAAAAACAAGGAAAAAAATTGAAATTTCGCTAAAATTATTCGTTTTTCTTGCTTTTTTCGGTCAAATCTGTATAAAATAAAGAAAATTAAGTGAAAAAAAGAGGATAAAAATTGAATTTTTGCTAAAATTATTCGTTTTTCCTGCTTTTTTCGGTCTAATCTCGATTAAATAAGGAAAATTAAGGGAAAAAAAGAGGAAAAAAATTGAAATTTCGCTACAATTATTCGTTTTTGATGCTTTTTTCGGTCAAATCTCGATAAATTAAGGAAAATAAAGGGAAAAAAATTGAAATTTCGCTAACATTATTCGTTTTTCTTGCTTTTTCCGGTCAAATCTCGATAAAATAAGGAAAATTAAGGGAAATAAATAGGAAAAAATCGAAATTTCGCTAATATAATTAGTTTTTCTTGCTTTTTTCCGTCAAATCTCGATAAAAGAAGGAAAATTAAGGGAAAAAAGAGGATAAAAATTGATATTTCGCTAAAATTATTCGTTTTTCTTGCTTTTTTCGGTCAAATTTCGATAAAATAAGGAAAATCAGGGGGAAAAAAGATGATGAAAATTGATATTTCGCTAAAATTATTCGTTTTTCTTGCTTTTTTCGGTCAAATTTCGATAAAATAAGGAAAATCAAGGGAGAAAAGATGATAAAAATTGATATTTCGCTAAAATTATTCGTTTTTCTTGCTTTTTTCGGTCAAATCTCGATAAAATAAGGAAAATTAAGGGAAAAAAAGAGGAAAAAAATTGAAATTTCGCTAAAATTATTCGTTTTTCTTGCTTTTTGTGGTCAAATCTCGATAAAGTAAGGAAAATTAAGGGAAAAAAAGTGGAAAAAATTGAAATTTCGCTAAAATTATTCGTTTTTCTTGCTTTTTTCGGTCAAATCTCGATAAAATAAGGAAAATTAAGAGAAAAATAGAGGAAAAAATTGAAATTTCGATAAAATTATTCGTTTTTCTATCTTTTTTCGGTCAAATCTCGATAAAATAAGGAATATTAAGGGAAAAAAAGAGGAAAAAAATTGAAATTTCTTTAAAATTATTCGTTTTTCTTGCTTTTTTCCGTCAAATCTCGATAAAATAAGGAAAATTAAGGGAAAAAAAGAGGAAAAAAATTGAAATTTCGCTAAAATTATTCGTTTTTCTTGCTTTTTTCGGTCAAATCTCGATAAAATAAGGAAAATTTAGGGAAAAAAAGAGGAAAAAAATTGAAATTTCTCTAAAATTATTCGTTTTTCTTGCTTTTTTCGGTCAAATCTCGATAAAATAAGGAAAATTAAGGGAAAAAAAGAGGAATAAAATTGAAATTTCGCTAAAATTATTCGTTTTTCTTGCTTTTAGTCGGTCAAAATTCGATAAAATAAGGAAAATAAAGTGAAAAAAGAGGATAAAAATTAATATTTCGCTAAAATTATTCGTTTTTCTTGCTTTTTTCGGTCAAATCTCGATAAAACAAGGAAAATTAAGGGAAGAAAAGAGGAAAAAAATTGAAATTTCGCTAAAATTATTCGTTTTTCTTGCTTTTTGCGGTCAAATCTCGATTAAGTAAGGAAAATTAAATGAAAAAAAGAGGAAAAAAATATAAATTTCGCAAAAATTATTCGTTTTTCATGCCTTTTTCGGTCAAATCTCGATAAAATAAGGAAAATTAAGGGAAAAAAAAGGAAAAAAATTGAAATTTCGCTAAAATTATTCGTTTTTCTTGCTTTTTTCGGTCAAATCTCGATAAAATAAAGAAAATTAAGTGAAAAAAAGAGGATAAAAATTGAATTTTTGCTAAAATTATTCGTTTTTCCTGCTTTTTTCGGTCTAATCTCGATAAAATAAGGAAAATTAAGGGAAAAAAAGAGGAAAAAAATTGAAATTTCGTTACAATTATTCGTTTTTGATGCTTTTTTCGGTCAAATCTCGATAAATTAAGGAAAATAAAGGGAAAAAAATTGAAATTTCGCTAACATTATTCGTTTTTCTTGCTTTTTCCGGTCAAATCTCGATAAAATAAGGAAAATTAAGGGAAATTAATAGGAAAAAAATTGAAATTTCGCTAATATAATTAGTTTTTCTTGCTTTTTTCCGTCAAATCTCGATAAAAGAAGGAAAATTAAGGGAAAAAAGAGGATAAAAATTGATATTTCGCTAAATTTATTCGTTTTTCTTGCTTTTTTCGGTCAAATTTCGATAAAATAAGGAAAATCAGGGGGAAAAAAGATGATGAAAATTGATATTTCGCTAAAATTATTCGTTTTTCTTGCTTTTTTCGGTCAAATTTCGATAAAATAAGGAAAATCAAGGGAGAAAAGATGATAAAAATTGATATTTCGCTAAAATTATTCGTTTTTCTTGCTTTTTTCGGTCAAATCTCGATAAAATAAGGAAAATTAAGGGAAAAAAAGAGGAAAAAAATTGAAATTTTGCTAAAATTATTCGTTTTTCTTGCTTTTTGTGGTCAAATCTCGATAAAGTAAGGAAAATTAAGGGAAAAAAAGTGGAAAAAAATTGAAATTTCGCTAAAATTATTCGTTTTTCTTGCTTTTTTCGGTCAAATCTCTATAAAAAAAGGAAAATTAAGGGAAAAAAGAGGAAAAAATTGAAATTTCGCTAAAAGTATTCGTTTTTCTTGCTTTTTTCGGTCAAATCTCGATAAAAAAAGGAAAATTAAGGGAAAAAAAGAGGAAAAAAATTGAAATTTCGCTAAAATTATTCGTTTTTCTTGCTTTTTTCGGTCAAATCTCGATAAAATAAGGAAAATTAAGGGAAAAAAGGGAAGAAAATTTAACTTTCGCTAAAATTATTCGTTTTTCTTGCTTTTTTCGGTCAAATCTCGATAAAATAAGGAAAATCAAGGAAAAAAGATTATAAAAATTGATATTTCGCTAAAATTATTCGTTTTTCTTGCTTTTTTCGGTCAAATCTCGATAAAATAAGGAAAATTAAGGGAAAAAAGATGATAAAAATTGATATTTCGCTAAAATTATTCGTTTTTCTTGCTTTTTTCGGTCAAATCTCGATAAAATAAGGAAAATAAGAGAAAAAAAGAGGAAAAAGATTGAAATTTCGCAAAAATTATTCGTTTTTCTTGCTTTTTTCGGTCAAATCTCGATAAAATAATGAAAATTAAGGGAAAAAAGAGGAAGAAAATTTAACTTTCGCTAAAATTATTCGTTTTTCTTGCTTTTTTCGGTCAAATCTCGATAAAATAAGGAAAATAAAGTGAAAAAAGAGGATAAAAATTAATATTTCGCTAAAATTATTCGTTTTTCTTGCTTTTTTCGGTCAGATCTCGATAAAATAAGGGAAATTAAGGGAAAAAAAGAGGAAAAAAATTGAAATTTCGATAAAATTATTCGTTTTTCTTGCTTTTTTCGGTCAAATCTCGATAAAATAAGAAAAATTAAGGGAAAATACAGGAAAAAAATTGAAATTTCGCTAAAATTATTCGTTTTTCTTGCTTTTTTCGGTCAAATCTCGATAAAATAAGGAAAATTAAGGGAAAAAAAGAGGAAAAAAATTGAAATTTCGCTAAAATTATTCGTTTTTCTTGCTTTTTTCGGTCAAATCTCGATAAAATAAGAAAAATTAAGGGAAAATACAGGAAAAAAATTGAAATTTCGCTAAAATTATTCGTTTTCCTTGCTTTTTTCGGTCAAATCTTGATAAAATAAGGAAAATTAAGGGAAAAAACAGGAAAAAAATTGAAATTTCGATAAAATTATTCGTTTTTCTTGCTTTTTTCGGTCAAATCTCGATAAAAAAAGGAAAATTAAGGGAAAAAAGAGGATAAAAATTGAAATTTCGCTAAAATTATTCGTTTTTTAAGCTTTTTTCGGTCAAATCTCGATAAAATAAGGAAAATTAAGGGAAAAAAAGAGGAAAAAAATTGAAATTTCGCTAAAATTATTCGTTTTTCTTGCTTTTTTCGGTCAAATCTCGTTAAATGAGGAGAATTAAGGAAAAAAAGAGGAAAAAAATTGAAATTTCGCTAAAATTATTCGCTTTTCTTGCTTTTTTCGGTCAAATCTCGATAAAATAAGGAAAATTAAGGGAAAAAAGAGGAAGAAAATTTAAATTTCGCTAAAATTATTCGTTTTTCTTGCTTTTTTCGATCAAATCTCGATAAAATAAGGAAAATTAAGGGAAAAAAGGAGGAAGAAAATTTAAATTTCGCTAAAATTATTCGTTTTTCTTGCTTTTTTCGGTCAAATCTCGATAAAATAAGGAAAATAAAGTGAAAAAAGAGGATAAAAATTTATTTTTCGCTAAAATTATTCTTTTTTCTTGCTTTTTTCGGTCAAATCTCGATAAAATAAGGAAAATTAAGGGAAAAAAAGAGGAAAAAATTGAAATTTCGCTAAAATTATTCGTTTTTCTTGCTTTTTTCGGTCAAATCTCGATAAAATAAGGAAAATTAAGGGAAAAAAAGAGGAAAAAAATTGAAATTTCGCTAAAATTATTCGTTTTTCTTGCTTTTTTCGGTCAAATCTCGATAAAATAAGGAAAAATAAGGGAAAAACAGGAAAACAATTGAAATTTCGCTAAAATTATTCGTTTTTCTTGCTTTTTTCGGTCAAATCTCGATAAAATAAGGAAAATTAAGGGAAAAAAAGGAAAAAAATTGAAATTTCGCTAAAATTATTCGTATTTCTTGCTTTTTTCGGTCAAATCTCGATAAAATAAGGAAAATTAAGGGAAAAAAGGGAAGAAAATTTAACTTTCGCTAAAATTATTCGTTTTTCTTGCTTTTTTCGGTCAAATCTCGATAAAATAAGGAAAATAAAGTGAAAAAAGAGGATAAAAATTAATATTTCGCTAAAATAATTCGTTTTTCTTGCTTTTTTCGGTCAAATCTCGATAAAATAAGGAAAATTAAGGGAAAAAAAGAAGAAAAAAATTGAAATTTAGCTAAAATTATTCGTTTTTCTTGCTTTTTTCGGTCAAATCTCGATAAAATAAGGAAAATTAAGAGAAAAAAAGCGGAAAAAATTGAAGTTTTCTTGCTTTTTGCGGTCAAATCTCGATAAAGTAAGGAAAATTAAATGAAAAAAAGAGGAAAAAAATATAAATTTCGCAAAAATTATTCGTTTTTCATGCCTTTTTCGGTCAAATCTCGATAAAATAAGGAAAATTAAGGGAAAAAAAAGGAAAAAAATTGAAATTTCGCTAAAATTATTCGTTTTTCTTGCTTTTTTCGGTCAAATCTGTATAAAATAAAGAAAATTAAGTGAAAAAAAGAGGATAAAAATTGAATTTTTGCTAAAATTATTCGTTTTTCTTGCTTTTTGTGGTCAAATCTCGATAAAGTAAGGAAAATTAAGGGAAAAAAAGTGGAAAAAAATTGAAATTTCGCTAAAATTATTCGTTTTTCTTGCTTTTTTCGGTCAAATCTCGATAAAAAAAGGAAAATTAAGGGAAAAAAGAGGAAAAAATTGAAATTTCGCTAAAAGTATTCGTTTTTCTTGCTTTTTTCGGTCAAATCTCGATAAAAAAAGGAAAATTAAGGGAAAAAAAGAGGAAAAAAATTGAAATTTCGCTAAAATTATTCGTTTTTCTTGCTTTTTTCGGTCAAATCTCGATAAAATAAGGAAAATTAAGGGAAAAAAGGGAAGAAAATTTAACTTTCGCTAAAATTATTCGTTTTTCTTGCTTTTTTCGGTCAAATCTCGATAAAATAAGGAAAATCAAGGAAAAAAGATTATAAAAATTGATATTTCGCTAAAATTATTCGTTTTTCTTGCTTTTTTCGGTCAAATCTCGATAAAATAAGGAAAATTAAGGGAAAAAAGATGATAAAAATTGATATTTCGCTAAAATTATTCGTTTTTCTTGCTTTTTTCGGTCAAATCTCGATAAAATAAGGAAAATAAGAGAAAAAAGAGGAAAAAGATTGAAATTTCGCTAAAATTATTCGTTTTTCTTGCTTTTTTCGGTCAAATCTCGATAAAATAATGAAAATTAAGGGAAAAAAGAGGAAGAAAATTTAACTTTCGCTAAAATTATTCGTTTTTCTTGCTTTTTTCGGTCAAATCTCGATAAAATAAGGAAAATAAAGTGAAAAAAGAGGATAAAAATTAATATTTCGCTAAAATTATTCGTTTTTCTTGCTTTTTTCGGTCAGATCTCGATAAAATAAGGGAAATTAAGGGAAAAAAAGAGGAAAAAAATTGAAATTTCGATAAAATTATTCGTTTTTCTTGCTTTTTTCGGTCAAATCTCGATAAAATAAGAAAAATTAAGGGAAAATACAGGAAAAAAATTGAAATTTCGCTAAAATTATTCGTTTTTCTTGCTTTTTTCGGTCAAATCTCGATAAAATAAGGAAAATTAAGGGAAAAAAAGAGGAAAAAAATTGAAATTTCGCTAAAATTATTCGTTTTTCTTGCTTTTTTCGGTCAAATCTCGATAAAATAAGAAAAATTAAGGGAAAATACAGGAAAAAAATTGAAATTTCGCTAAAATTATTCGTTTTCCTTGCTTTTTTCGGTCAAATCTTGATAAAATAAGGAAAATTAAGGGAAAAAACAGGAAAAAAATTGAAATTTCGATAAAATTATTCGTTTTTCTTGCTTTTTTCGGTCAAATCTCGATAAAAAAAGGAAAATTAAGGGAAAAAAGAGGATAAAAATTGAAATTTCGCTAAAATTATTCGTTTTTTAAGCTTTTTTCGGTCAAATCTCGATAAAATAAGGAAAATTAAGGGAAAAAAAGAGGAAAAAAATTGAAATTTCGCTAAAATTATTCGTTTTTCTTGCTTTTTTCGGTCAAATCTCGTTAAATGAGGAGAATTAAGGAAAAAAAGAGGAAAAAAATTGAAATTTCGCTAAAATTATTCGCTTTTCTTGCTTTTTTCGGTCAAATCTCGATAAAATAAGGAAAATTAAGGGAAAAAAGAGGAAGAAAATTTAAATTTCGCTAAAATTATTCGTTTTTCTTGCTTTTTTCGATCAAATCTCGATAAAATAAGGAAAATTAAGGGAAAAAAGGAGGAAGAAAATTTAAATTTCGCTAAAATTATTCGTTTTTCTTGCTTTTTTCGGTCAAATCTCGATAAAATAAGGAAAATAAAGTGAAAAAAGAGGATAAAAATTTATTTTTCGCTAAAATTATTCTTTTTTCTTGCTTTTTTCGGTCAAATCTCGATAAAATAAGGAAAATTAAGGGAAAAAAAGAGGAAAAAATTGAAATTTCGCTAAAATTATTCGTTTTTCTTGCTTTTTTCGGTCAAATCTCGATAAAATAAGGAAAATTAAGGGAAAAAAAGAGGAAAAAAATTGAAATTTCGCTAAAATTATTCGTTTTTCTTGCTTTTTTCGGTCAAATCTCGATAAAATAAGGAAAAATAAGGGAAAAACAGGAAAACAATTGAAATTTCGCTAAAATTATTCGTTTTTCTTGCTTTTTTCGGTCAAATCTCGATAAAATAAGGAAAATTAAGGGAAAAAAAGGAAAAAAATTGAAATTTCGCTAAAATTATTCGTATTTCTTGCTTTTTTCGGTCAAATCTCGATAAAATAAGGAAAATTAAGGGAAAAAAGGGAAGAAAATTTAACTTTCGCTAAAATTATTCGTTTTTCTTGCTTTTTTCGGTCAAATCTCGATAAAATAAGGAAAATAAAGTGAAAAAAGAGGATAAAAATTAATATTTCGCTAAAATAATTCGTTTTTCTTGCTTTTTTCGGTCAAATCTCGATAAAATAAGGAAAATTAAGGGAAAAAATGAGGAAAAAAATTGAAATTTCGCTAAAATTATTCGTTTTTCTTGCTTTTTGCGGTCAAATCTCGATAAAGTAAGAAAAATTAAGGGAAAAAAAGAAGAAAAAAATTGAAATTTAGCTAAAATTATTCGTTTTTCTTGCTTTTTTCGGTCAAATCTCGATAAAATAAGGAAAATTAAGAGAAAAAAAGCGGAAAAAATTGAAGTTTTCTTGCTTTTTGCGGTCAAATCTCGATAAAGTAAGGAAAATTAAATGAAAAAAAGAGGAAAAAAATATAAATTTCGCAAAAATTATTCGTTTTTCATGCCTTTTTCGGTCAAATCTCGATAAAATAAGGAAAATTAAGGGAAAAAAAAGGAAAAAAATTGAAATTTCGCTAAAATTATTCGTTTTTCTTGCTTTTTTCGGTCAAATCTGTATAAAATAAAGAAAATTAAGTGAAAAAAAGAGGATAAAAATTGAATTTTTGCTAAAATTATTCGTTTTTCCTGCTTTTTTCGGTCTAATCTCGATTAAATAAGGAAAATTAAGGGAAAAAAAGAGGAAAAAAATTGAAATTTCGCTACAATTATTCGTTTTTGATGCTTTTTTCGGTCAAATCTCGATAAATTAAGGAAAATAAAGGGAAAAAAATTGAAATTTCGCTAACATTATTCGTTTTTCTTGCTTTTTCCGGTCAAATCTCTATAAAATAAGGAAAATTAAGGGAAATAAATAGGAAAAAATCGAAATTTCGCTAATATAATTAGTTTTTCTTGCTTTTTTCCGTCAAATCTCGATAAAAGAAGGAAAATTAAGGGAAAAAAGAGGATAAAAATTGATATTTCGCTAAAATTATTCGTTTTTCTTGCTTTTTTCGGTCAAATTTCGATAAAATAACGAAAATCAGGGGGAAAAAAGATGATGAAAATTGATATTTCGCTAAAATTATTCGTTTTTCTTGCTTTTTTCGGTCAAATTTCGATAAAATAAGGAAAATCAAGGGAGAAAAGATGATAAAAATTGATATTTCGCTAAAATTATTCGTTTTTCTTGCTTTTTTCGGTCAAATCTCGATAAAATAAGGAAAATTAAGGGAAAAAAAGAGGAAAAAAATTGAAATTTCGCTAAAATTATTCGTTTTTCTTCCTTTTTGTGGTCAAATCTCGATAAAGTAAGGAAAATTAAGGGAAAAAAAGTGGAAAAAAATTGAAATTTCGCTAAAATTATTCGTTTTTCTTGCTTTTTTCGGTCAAATCTCGATAAAATAAGGAAAATTAAGAGAAAAATAGAGGAAAAAATTGAAATTTCGATAAAATTATTCGTTTTTCTATCTTTTTTCGGTCAAATCTCGATAAAATAAGGAATATTAAGGGAAAAAAAGAGGAAAAAAATTGAAATTTCTTTAAAATTATTCGTTTTTCTTGCTTTTTTCGGTCAAATCTCGATAAAATAAGGAAAATTAAGGGAAAAAAAGAGGAAAAAAATTGAAATTTCGCTAAAATTATTCGTTTTTCTTGCTTTTTTCGGTCAAATCTCGATAAAATAAGGAAAATTTAGGGAAAAAAAGAGGAAAAAAATTGAAATTTCTCTAAAATTATTCGTTTTTCTTGCTTTTTTCGGTCAAATCTCGATAAAATAAGGAAAATTAAGGGAAAAAAAGAGGAATAAAATTGAAATTTCGCTAAAATTATTCGTTTTTCTTGCTTTTAGTCGGTCAAAATTCGATAAAATAAGGAAAATTAAGGGAAAAAAAGAGGATAAAAATTGGAATTTCGCTAAAAATATTCGTTTTTCTTGCTTTTTTCGGTAAAATCTCGATAAAATAAGGAAAATTAAGGGAAAAAAAGTGGAAAAAAATTGAAATTTCGCTAAAATTATTCGTTTTGCTTGCTTTTTTCGGTCAAATCTCGATAAAATAAGGAAAATTAAGGGAAAAAAAGAGGAAAAAAATTGAAATTTCGCTTAAATTATTCGTTTTTCTTGCTTTTTTCGGTCAAATCTCGATAAAATAAGGAAAATTAAGGGAAAAAAAGAGGATAAAAATTGAAATTTCGCTAAATTATTCGTTTTTCTTGCATTTTTCGGTCAAATCTCGATAAAATAAGGAAAATTAAGGGAAAAAAAGAGGAAAAAAATTGAAATTTCGCTAAAATTATTAGTTTTTCTTGCTTTTTTCCGTCAAATCTCGATAAAATAAGGAAAATTAAGGGAAAAAACAGGAAAAAAATTGAAATTTCGCTAAAATTATTCGTTTTTCTTGCTTTTTTCGGTCGAATCTCGATAAAATAAGGAAAATTAAGGGAAAAAAAGAGGAAAAAAAATGAAATTTCTTTAAAATTATTCGTTTTTCTTGCTTTTTTCGGTTAAATCTCGATAAAATAAGGAAAAATAGGGAAAAAAAGAGTAAAAAAATTGCTATTTCGCTAAAATTATTCGTTTTTCTTGCTTTTTTCGGTCAAATCTCGATAAAATAAGGAAAATTAAGGGAAAAAAAGAGGAAAAAGATTGAAATTTCGCTAAAATTATTCGTTTTTCTTGTTTTTTTCGGTCAAATCTCGATAAAATAAGGAAAATTAAGGGAAAAAGAGAGGATAAAAATTGAAATTTCGCTAAAATTATTCGTTTTTCTTGCTTTTTTCGGTCAAATCTCGATAAAATAAGGAAAATTAAGGGAAAAAAAGAGGAAAAAAATTGCAATTTCGCTAAAATTATTCGTTTTTCTTGCTTTTTTCGGTCAAATCTCGATAAAATAAGGAAAATTAAAGGAAAAAAAGAGGAAAAAAATTGAAATTTCGCTAAAATTATTCGTTTTTCATGCTTTTTTCGGTCAAATCTCGATAAAATAAGGAAAATTAAGGGAAAAAAAAAGGAAAAAAATTGAAATTTCGCTAAAATTATTCGTTTTTCTTGCTTTTTTCGGTCAAATCTCGATAAAATAAGGAAAATTAAGGGAAATAAATAGGAAAAAAATTGAAATTTCGCTAAAATTATTAGTTTTTCTTGCTTTTTTCCGTCAAATCTCGATAAAATAAGGAAAATTAAGGGAAAAAAGAGGATAAAAATTGATATTTCGCTAAAATTATTCGTTTTTCTTCCTTTTTTCGGTCAAATTTTGATAAAATAAGGAAAATCAAGGGAAAAAAGATGATAAAAATTGATATTTCGCTAAAATTATTCGTTTTTCTTGCTTTTTTCGGTCAAATTTCGATAAAATAAGGAAAATCAAGGGAAAAAAGATGATAAAAATTGATATTTCGCTAAAATTATTCGTTTTTCTTGCTTTTTTCGGTCAAATCTCGATAAAATAAGGAATATTAAGGGAAAAAAAGAGGAAAAAAATTGAAATTTCGCTAAAATTATTCGTTTTTCTTGCTTTTTGCGGTCAAATCTCGATAAAGTAAGAAAAATTAAGGGAAAAAAAGAAGAAAAAAATTGTAATTTAGCTAAAATTATTCGTTTTTCTTGCTTTTTTCGGTCAAATCTCGATTAAAATATGGAAAATTAAGAGAAAAAAAGAGGAAAAAATTGAAGTTTCGCAAAAATTATTCGTTTTTCTTGCTTTTTTCGGTCAAATCTCGATAAAATAAGGAAAATTAAGAGAAATAAAGAGGAAAAAATTGAAATTTCGCTAAAATTATTCGTTTTTCTTGCTTTTTTCGGTCAAATCTCAATACAATAAGGAAAATTAAGGGAAGAAAAGAGGAAAAAAATTGAAATTTCGCTAAAATTATTCGTTTTTCTTGCTTTTTTCGGTCTAATCTCGATAAAATAAGAAAAATTAAGAGAAAAAAAGAGGACAAAATTGAAATTTCGCTTAAATTATTCGTTTTTCTTGCTTTTTTCGGTCAAATCTCGATAAAATAAGGAAAATTAAGGGAAAAAAAGAGGAAAAAAATTGAAATTTCATTAAAATTATTCGTTTTTCTTGCTTTTTTCGGTCAAATCTCGATAAAATAAGGAAAATTAAGGGAAAAAAAGAGGAAAAAAATTGAAATTTCACTAAAATTATTCGTTTTTCTTGCTTTTTTCGGTCAAATCTCGATAAAATAAGGAAAATTAAGGGAAAAAAAGAGGAAAAAGATTGAAATTTCGCTAAAATTATTCGTTTTTCTTGTTTTTTTCGGTCAAATCTCGAGAAAATAAGGAAAATTAAAGGAAAAGGAGAGGATAATAATTGAAATTTCGCAAAAATTATTCGTTTTTCTTGCTTTTTTCGGTCAAATCTCGATAAAATAAGGAAAATTAAAGGAAAAAAAGAGGAAAAAAATTGAAATTTCGCTAAAATTATTCGTTTTTCTTGCTTTTTTCGGTCAAATCTTGATAAAATAAGGAAAATTAAAGGAAAAAAAGAGGAAAAAAATTGAAATTTCGCTAAAATTATTTGTTTTTCATGCTTTTTTCGGTCAACTCTCGATAAAATAAGGAAAATTAAGGGAAAAAAAAGGAAAAAAATTGAAATTTCGCTAAAATTATTCGTTTTTCTTGCTTTTTTCGGTCAAATTTCGATAAAAAAAGGAAAATCAACGGAAAAAAGATGATAAAAATTGATATTTCGCTAAAATTATTCGTTTTTCTTGCTTTTTTCGGTCAAATCTCGATAAAATAAGGAAAATTAAGAGAAAAAAGATGATAAAAATTGATATTTCGCTAAAATTATTCGTTTTTCTTGCTTTTTTCGGTCAAATTTCGTTAAAATAAGGAAAATCAAGGGAAAAAAGATGATAAAAATTGATATTTCGCTAAAATTATTCGTTTTTCTTGCTTTTTTCGGTCAAATCTCGATAAAATAAGGAAAATTAAGGGAAAAAAAGAGGAAAAAAATTGAAATTTCGCTAAAATTATTCGTTTTTCTTGCTTTTTGCGGTCAAATCTCGATAAAGTAAGAAAAATTAAGGGAAAAAAAGAAGAAAAAAATTGAAATTTCGCTAAAATTATTCGTTTTTCTTGCTTTTTTCGGTCAAATCTCGATAAAATAAGGAAAATTAAGGGAAAAAAGGGAAGAAAATTTAACTTTCGCTAAAATTATTCGTTTTTCTTGCTTTTTTCGGTCAAATCTCGATAAAATAAGGAAAATAAAGTGAAAAAAGAGGATAAAAATTAATATTTCGCTAAAATAATTCGTTTTTCTTGCTTTTTTCGGTCAAATCTCGATAAAATAAGGAAAATTAAGGGAAAAAATGAGGAAAAAAATTGAAATTTCGCTAAAATTATTCGTTTTTCTTGCTTTTTGCGGTCAAATCTCGATAAAGTAAGAAAAATTAAGGGAAAAAAAGAAGAAAAAAATTGAAATTTAGCTAAAATTATTCGTTTTTCTTGCTTTTTTCGGTCAAATCTCGATAAAATAAGGAAAATTAAGAGAAAAAAAGCGGAAAAAATTGAAGTTTTCTTGCTTTTTGCGGTCAAATCTCGATAAAGTAAGGAAAATTAAATGAAAAAAAGAGGAAAAAAATATAAATTTCGCAAAAATTATTCGTTTTTCATGCCTTTTTCGGTCAAATCTCGATAAAATAAGGAAAATTAAGGGAAAAAAAAGGAAAAAAATTGAAATTTCGCTAAAATTATTCGTTTTTCTTGCTTTTTTCGGTCAAATCTGTATAAAATAAAGAAAATTAAGTGAAAAAAAGAGGATAAAAATTGAATTTTTGCTAAAATTATTCGTTTTTCCTGCTTTTTTCGGTCTAATCTCGATTAAATAAGGAAAATTAAGGGAAAAAAAGAGGAAAAAAATTGAAATTTCGCTACAATTATTCGTTTTTGATGCTTTTTTCGGTCAAATCTCGATAAATTAAGGAAAATAAAGGGAAAAAAATTGAAATTTCGCTAACATTATTCGTTTTTCTTGCTTTTTCCGGTCAAATCTCTATAAAATAAGGAAAATTAAGGGAAATAAATAGGAAAAAATCGAAATTTCGCTAATATAATTAGTTTTTCTTGCTTTTTTCCGTCAAATCTCGATAAAAGAAGGAAAATTAAGGGAAAAAAGAGGATAAAAATTGATATTTCGCTAAAATTATTCGTTTTTCTTGCTTTTTTCGGTCAAATTTCGATAAAATAACGAAAATCAGGGGGAAAAAAGATGATGAAAATTGATATTTCGCTAAAATTATTCGTTTTTCTTGCTTTTTTCGGTCAAATTTCGATAAAATAAGGAAAATCAAGGGAGAAAAGATGATAAAAATTGATATTTCGCTAAAATTATTCGTTTTTCTTGCTTTTTTCGGTCAAATCTCGATAAAATAAGGAAAATTAAGGGAAAAAAAGAGGAAAAAAATTGAAATTTCGCTAAAATTATTCGTTTTTCTTCCTTTTTGTGGTCAAATCTCGATAAAGTAAGGAAAATTAAGGGAAAAAAAGTGGAAAAAAATTGAAATTTCGCTAAAATTATTCGTTTTTCTTGCTTTTTTCGGTCAAATCTCGATAAAATAAGGAAAATTAAGAGAAAAATAGAGGAAAAAATTGAAATTTCGATAAAATTATTCGTTTTTCTATCTTTTTTCGGTCAAATCTCGATAAAATAAGGAATATTAAGGGAAAAAAAGAGGAAAAAAATTGAAATTTCTTTAAAATTATTCGTTTTTCTTGCTTTTTTCGGTCAAATCTCGATAAAATAAGGAAAATTAAGGGAAAAAAAGAGGAAAAAAATTGAAATTTCGCTAAAATTATTCGTTTTTCTTGCTTTTTTCGGTCAAATCTCGATAAAATAAGGAAAATTTAGGGAAAAAAAGAGGAAAAAAATTGAAATTTCTCTAAAATTATTCGTTTTTCTTGCTTTTTTCGGTCAAATCTCGATAAAATAAGGAAAATTAAGGGAAAAAAAGAGGAATAAAATTGAAATTTCGCTAAAATTATTCGTTTTTCTTGCTTTTAGTCGGTCAAAATTCGATAAAATAAGGAAAATTAAGGGAAAAAAAGAGGATAAAAATTGGAATTTCGCTAAAAATATTCGTTTTTCTTGCTTTTTTCGGTAAAATCTCGATAAAATAAGGAAAATTAAGGGAAAAAAAGTGGAAAAAAATTGAAATTTCGCTAAAATTATTCGTTTTGCTTGCTTTTTTCGGTCAAATCTCGATAAAATAAGGAAAATTAAGGGAAAAAAAGAGGAAAAAAATTGAAATTTCGCTTAAATTATTCGTTTTTCTTGCTTTTTTCGGTCAAATCTCGATAAAATAAGGAAAATTAAGGGAAAAAAAGAGGATAAAAATTGAAATTTCGCTAAATTATTCGTTTTTCTTGCATTTTTCGGTCAAATCTCGATAAAATAAGGAAAATTAAGGGAAAAAAAGAGGAAAAAAATTGAAATTTCGCTAAAATTATTAGTTTTTCTTGCTTTTTTCCGTCAAATCTCGATAAAATAAGGAAAATTAAGGGAAAAAACAGGAAAAAAATTGAAATTTCGCTAAAATTATTCGTTTTTCTTGCTTTTTTCGGTCGAATCTCGATAAAATAAGGAAAATTAAGGGAAAAAAAGAGGAAAAAAAATGAAATTTCTTTAAAATTATTCGTTTTTCTTGCTTTTTTCGGTTAAATCTCGATAAAATAAGGAAAAATAGGGAAAAAAAGAGTAAAAAAATTGCTATTTCGCTAAAATTATTCGTTTTTCTTGCTTTTTTCGGTCAAATCTCGATAAAATAAGGAAAATTAAGGGAAAAAAAGAGGAAAAAGATTGAAATTTCGCTAAAATTATTCGTTTTTCTTGTTTTTTTCGGTCAAATCTCGATAAAATAAGGAAAATTAAGGGAAAAAGAGAGGATAAAAATTGAAATTTCGCTAAAATTATTCGTTTTTCTTGCTTTTTTCGGTCAAATCTCGATAAAATAAGGAAAATTAAGGGAAAAAAAGAGGAAAAAAATTGCAATTTCGCTAAAATTATTCGTTTTTCTTGCTTTTTTCGGTCAAATCTCGATAAAATAAGGAAAATTAAAGGAAAAAAAGAGGAAAAAAATTGAAATTTCGCTAAAATTATTCGTTTTTCATGCTTTTTTCGGTCAAATCTCGATAAAATAAGGAAAATTAAGGGAAAAAAAAAGGAAAAAAATTGAAATTTCGCTAAAATTATTCGTTTTTCTTGCTTTTTTCGGTCAAATCTCGATAAAATAAGGAAAATTAAGGGAAATAAATAGGAAAAAAATTGAAATTTCGCTAAAATTATTAGTTTTTCTTGCTTTTTTCCGTCAAATCTCGATAAAATAAGGAAAATTAAGGGAAAAAAGAGGATAAAAATTGATATTTCGCTAAAATTATTCGTTTTTCTTCCTTTTTTCGGTCAAATTTTGATAAAATAAGGAAAATCAAGGGAAAAAAGATGATAAAAATTGATATTTCGCTAAAATTATTCGTTTTTCTTGCTTTTTTCGGTCAAATTTCGATAAAATAAGGAAAATCAAGGGAAAAAAGATGATAAAAATTGATATTTCGCTAAAATTATTCGTTTTTCTTGCTTTTTTCGGTCAAATCTCGATAAAATAAGGAATATTAAGGGAAAAAAAGAGGAAAAAAATTGAAATTTCGCTAAAATTATTCGTTTTTCTTGCTTTTTGCGGTCAAATCTCGATAAAGTAAGAAAAATTAAGGGAAAAAAAGAAGAAAAAAATTGTAATTTAGCTAAAATTATTCGTTTTTCTTGCTTTTTTCGGTCAAATCTCGATTAAAATATGGAAAATTAAGAGAAAAAAAGAGGAAAAAATTGAAGTTTCGCAAAAATTATTCGTTTTTCTTGCTTTTTTCGGTCAAATCTCGATAAAATAAGGAAAATTAAGAGAAATAAAGAGGAAAAAATTGAAATTTCGCTAAAATTATTCGTTTTTCTTGCTTTTTTCGGTCAAATCTCAATACAATAAGGAAAATTAAGGGAAGAAAAGAGGAAAAAAATTGAAATTTCGCTAAAATTATTCGTTTTTCTTGCTTTTTTCGGTCTAATCTCGATAAAATAAGAAAAATTAAGAGAAAAAAAGAGGACAAAATTGAAATTTCGCTTAAATTATTCGTTTTTCTTGCTTTTTTCGGTCAAATCTCGATAAAATAAGGAAAATTAAGGGAAAAAAAGAGGAAAAAAATTGAAATTTCATTAAAATTATTCGTTTTTCTTGCTTTTTTCGGTCAAATCTCGATAAAATAAGGAAAATTAAGGGAAAAAAAGAGGAAAAAAATTGAAATTTCACTAAAATTATTCGTTTTTCTTGCTTTTTTCGGTCAAATCTCGATAAAATAAGGAAAATTAAGGGAAAAAAAGAGGAAAAAGATTGAAATTTCGCTAAAATTATTCGTTTTTCTTGTTTTTTTCGGTCAAATCTCGAGAAAATAAGGAAAATTAAAGGAAAAGGAGAGGATAATAATTGAAATTTCGCAAAAATTATTCGTTTTTCTTGCTTTTTTCGGTCAAATCTCGATAAAATAAGGAAAATTAAAGGAAAAAAAGAGGAAAAAAATTGAAATTTCGCTAAAATTATTCGTTTTTCTTGCTTTTTTCGGTCAAATCTTGATAAAATAAGGAAAATTAAAGGAAAAAAAGAGGAAAAAAATTGAAATTTCGCTAAAATTATTTGTTTTTCATGCTTTTTTCGGTCAACTCTCGATAAAATAAGGAAAATTAAGGGAAAAAAAAGGAAAAAAATTGAAATTTCGCTAAAATTATTCGTTTTTCTTGCTTTTTTCGGTCAAATTTCGATAAAAAAAGGAAAATCAAGGGAAAAAAGATGATAAAAATTGATATTTCGCTAAAATTATTCGTTTTTCTTGCTTTTTTCGGTCAAATCTCGATAAAATAAGGAAAATTAAGAGAAAAAAGATGATAAAAATTGATATTTCGCTAAAATTATTCGTTTTTCTTGCTTTTTTCGGTCAAATTTCGTTAAAATAAGGAAAATCAAGGGAAAAAAGATGATAAAAATTGATATTTCGCTAAAATTATTCGTTTTTCTTGCTTTTTTCGGTCAAATCTCGATAAAATAAGGAAAATTAAGGGAAAAAAAGAGGAAAAAAATTGAAATTTCGCTAAAATTATTCGTTTTTCTTGCTTTTTGCGGTCAAATCTCGATAAAGTAAGAAAAATTAAGGGAAAAAAAGAAGAAAAAAATTGAAATTTAGCTAAAATTATTCGTTTTTCTTGCTTTTTTCGGTCAAATCTCGATAAAATAAGGAAAATTAAGAGAAAAAAAGCGGAAAAAATTGAAGTTTCGCTAAAATTATTCGTTTTTCTTGCTTTTTTCGGTCAAATCTCGATAAAATAAGGAAAATTAAGAGAAATAAAGAGGAAAAAATTGAAATTTCGCTAAAATTATTAGTTTTTCTTGCTTTTTTCGGTCAAATCTCGAAAAAATAAGGAAAATTAAGGGAAAAAAAGAGGAAAAAGATTGAAATTTCGCTAAAATTATTCGTTTTTCTTGCTTTTTTCGGTCAAATCTCGATAAAATAAGGAAAATTAAAGGAAAAAAAGAGGAAAAAAATTGATATTTCGCTAAAATTGTTCGTTTTTCTTGCTTTTTTCGGTCAAATCTCGATAAAATAAGGAAATTTAAGAGAAAAAAAGAGGAAAAAATTGAAATTTCGCTAAAATTATTCGTTTTTCTTGCTTTTTTCGGTCAAATATCGATAAAATAAGGAAAATTAGGGGAAAAAAAGAGGAAAAAAATTGAAATTTCTTTAAAATTATTCGTTTTTCTTGCTTTTTTCGGTCAAATCTCGATAAAATAAGGAAAATTAAGGGAAAAAAAGAGGAAAAAAATTGAAATTTCGCTAAAGTTATTCGTTTTTCTTGCTTTTTTCGGTCAAATCTCGATAAAATAAGGAAAATTAAGGGAAAAAAAGAGGAAAAAGATTGAAATTTCGCTAAAATTATTCGTTTTTCTTGTTTTTTTCGGTCAAATCTCGATAAAATAAGGAAAATTAACGGAAAAAGAGAGGATAAAAATTGAAATTTCGCTAAAATTATTCGTTTTTCTTGCTTTTTTCGGTCAAATCTCGATAAAATAAGGAAAATTAAGGGAAAAAAAAGAGGAAAAAAATTGAAATTTCGCTAAAAGTATTCGTTTTTCTTGCTTTTTTCGGTCAAATCTCGATAAAATAAGGAAAATTAAAGGAAAAAAGAGGAAAAAAATTGAAATTTCGCTAAATATATTCGTTTTTCATGCTTTTTTCGGTAAATCTCGATAAAATAAGGAAAATTAAGGGAAAAAAAAGGAAAAAAATTGAAATTTCGCTAAAATTATTCGTTTTTCTTGCTTTTTTCGGTCAAATCTCGATAAAATAAGGAAAATTAAGGGAAATAAATAGGAAAAAAATTGTAATTTAGCTAAAATTATTCGTTTTTCTTGCTTTTTTCGGTCAAATCTCGATTAAATAAGGAAAATTAAGAGAAAAAAAGAGGAAAAAATTGAAGTTTCGCTAAAATTATTCGTTTTTCTTGCTTTTTTCGGTCAAATCTCGATAAAATAAGGAAAATTAAGAGAAATAAAGAGGAAAAAATTGAAATTTCGCTAAAATTATTCGTTTTTCTTGCTTTTTTCGGTCAAATCTCAATACAATAAGGAAAATTAAGGGAAGAAAAGAGGAAAAAAATTGAAATTTCGCTAAAATTATTCGTTTTTCTTGCTTTTTTCGGTCTAATCTCGATAAAATAAGAAAAATTAAGAGAAAAAAAGAGGAAAAAATTGAAATTTCGCTTAAATTATTCGTTTTTCTTGCTTTTTTCGGTCAAATCTCGATAAAATAAGGAAAATTAAGGGAAAAAAAGAGGAAAAAGATTGAAATTTCGCTAAAATTATTCGTTTTTCTTGCTTTTTTCGGTCAAATCTCGTTAAATGAGGAGAATTAAGGAAAAAAAGAGGAAAAAAATTGAAATTTCGCTAAAATTATTCGCTTTTCTTGCTTTTTTCGGTCAAATCTCGATAAAATAAGGAAAATTAAGGGAAAAAAGAGGAAGAAAATTTAAATTTCGCAAAAATTATTCGTTTTTCTTGCTTTTTTCGGTCAACTCTCGATAAAATAAGGAAAATTAAGGGAAAAAAAGGAAAAAAATTGAAATTTCGCTAAAATTATTCGTTTTTCTTGCTTTTTTCGGTCAAATTTCGATAAAAAAAGGAAAATCAAGGGAAAAAAGATGATAAAAATTGATATTTCGCTAAAATTATTCGTTTTTCTTGCTTTTTTCGGTCAAATCTCGATAAAATAAGGAAAATTAAGAGAAAAAAGATGATAAAAATTGATATTTCGCTAAAATTATTCGTTTTTCTTGCTTTTTTCGGTCAAATTTCGTTAAAATAAGGAAAATCAAGGGAAAAAAGATGATAAAAATTGATATTTCGCTAAAATTATTCGTTTTTCTTGCTTTTTTCGGTCAAATCTCGATAAAATAAGGAAAATTAAGGGAAAAAAAGAGGAAAAAAATTGAAATTTCGCTAAAATTATTCGTTTTTCTTGCTTTTTGCGGTCAAATCTCGATAAAATAAGGAAAATTAAGAGAAAAAAAGAGGAAAAAATTGAAATTTCGCTAAAATTATTCGTTTTTCTTGCTTTTTTCGGTCAAATATCGATAAAATAAGGAAAATTAGGGGAAAAAAAGAGGAAAAAAATTGAAATTTCTTTAAAATTATTCGTTTTTCTTGCTTTTTTCGGTCAAATCTCGATAAAATAAGGAAAATTAAGGGAAAAAAAGAGGAAAAAAATTGAAATTTCGCTAAAATTATTCGTTTTTCTTGCTTTTTTCGGTCAAATCTCGATAAAATAAGGAAAATTAAGGGAAAAAAAGAGGAAAAAGATTGAAATTTCGCTAAAATTATTCGTTTTTCTTGTTTTTTTCGGTCAAATCTCGATAAAATAAGGAAAATTAACGGAAAAAGAGAGGATAAAAATTGAAATTTCGCTAAAATTATTCGTTTTTCTTGCTTTTTTCGGTCAAATCTCGATAAAATAAGGAAAATTAAGGGAAAAAAAAGAGGAAAAAAATTGAAATTTCGCTAAAAGTATTCGTTTTTCTTGCTTTTTTCGGTCAAATCTCGATAAAATAAGGAAAATTAAAGGAAAAAAGAGGAAAAAAATTGAAATTTCGCTAAATATATTCGTTTTTCATGCTTTTTTCGGTAAATCTCGATAAAATAAGGAAAATTAAGGGAAAAAAAAGGAAAAAAATTGAAATTTCGCTAAAATTATTCGTTTTTCTTGCTTTTTTCGGTCAAATCTCGATAAAATAAGGAAAATTAAGGGAAATAAATAGGAAAAAAATTGTAATTTAGCTAAAATTATTCGTTTTTCTTGCTTTTTTCGGTCAAATCTCGATTAAATAAGGAAAATTAAGAGAAAAAAAGAGGAAAAAATTGAAGTTTCGCTAAAATTATTCGTTTTTCTTGCTTTTTTCGGTCAAATCTCGATAAAATAAGGAAAATTAAGAGAAATAAAGAGGAAAAAATTGAAATTTCGCTAAAATTATTCGTTTTTCTTGCTTTTTTCGGTCAAATCTCAATACAATAAGGAAAATTAAGGGAAGAAAAGAGGAAAAAAATTGAAATTTCGCTAAAATTATTCGTTTTTCTTGCTTTTTTCGGTCTAATCTCGATAAAATAAGAAAAATTAAGAGAAAAAAAGAGGAAAAAATTGAAATTTCGCTTAAATTATTCGTTTTTCTTGCTTTTTTCGGTCAAATCTCGATAAAATAAGGAAAATTAAGGGAAAAAAAGAGGAAAAAAATTGAAATTTCATTAAAATTATTCGTTTTTCTTGCTTTTTTCGGTCAAATCTCGATAAAATAAGGAAAATTAAGGGAAAAAAAGAGGAAAAAAATTGAAATTTCACTAAAATTATTCGTTTTTCTTGCTTTTTTCGGTCAAATCTCGATAAAATAAGGAAAATTAAGGGAAAAAAAGAGGAAAAAGATTGAAATTTCGCTAAAATTATTCGTTTTTCTTGCTTTTTTCGGTCAAATCTCGTTAAATGAGGAGAATTAAGGAAAAAAAGAGGAAAAAAATTGAAATTTCGCTAAAATTATTCGCTTTTCTTGCTTTTTTCGGTCAAATCTCGATAAAATAAGGAAAATTAAGGGAAAAAAGAGGAAGAAAATTTAAATTTCGCAAAAATTATTCGTTTTTCTTGCTTTTTTCGGTCAACTCTCGATAAAATAAGGAAAATTAAGGGAAAAAAAGGAAAAAAATTGAAATTTCGCTAAAATTATTCGTTTTTCTTGCTTTTTTCGGTCAAATTTCGATAAAAAAAGGAAAATCAAGGGAAAAAAGATGATAAAAATTGATATTTCGCTAAAATTATTCGTTTTTCTTGCTTTTTTCGGTCAAATCTCGATAAAATAAGGAAAATTAAGAGAAAAAAGATGATAAAAATTGATATTTCGCTAAAATTATTCGTTTTTCTTGCTTTTTTCGGTCAAATTTCGTTAAAATAAGGAAAATCAAGGGAAAAAAGATGATAAAAATTGATATTTCGCTAAAATTATTCGTTTTTCTTGCTTTTTTCGGTCAAATCTCGATAAAATAAGGAAAATTAAGGGAAAAAAAGAGGAAAAAAATTGAAATTTCGCTAAAATTATTCGTTTTTCTTGCTTTTTGCGGTCAAATCTCGATAAAATAAGGAAAATTAAGAGAAATAAAGAGGAAAAAATTGAAATTTAGCTAAAATTATTCGTTTTTCTTGCTTTTTTCGGTCAAATCTCGATAAAATAAGGAAAATTAAGGGAAAAAATGAGGAAAAAGATTGAAATTTCGCTAAAATTATTCGTTTTTCTTGCTTTTTTCGGTCAAATCTCGATAAAATAAGGAAAATTAAAGGAAAAAAAGAGGAAAAAAATTGATATTTCGCTAAAATTGTTCGTTTTTCTTGCTTTTTTCGGTCAAATCTCGATAAAATAAGGAAATTTAAGAGAAAAAAAGAGGAAAAAATTGAAATTTCTCTAAAATTATTCGTTTTTCTTGCTTTTTTCGGTCAAATATCGATAAAATAAGGAAAATTAGGGGAAAAAAAGAGGAAAAAAATTGAAATTTCTTTAAAATTATTCGTTTTTCTTGCTTTTTTCGGTCAAATCTCGATAAAATAAGGAAAATTAAGGGAAAAAAAGAGGAAAAAAATTGAAATTTCGCTAAAATTATTCGTTTTTCTTGCTTTTTTCGGTCAAATCTCGATAAAATAAGGAAAATTAAGGGAAAAAAAGAGGAAAAAGATTGAAATTTCGCTAAAATTATTCGTTTTTCTTGTTTTTTTTGGTCAAATCTCGATAAAATAAGGAAAATTAACGGAAAAAGAGAGGATAAAAATTTAAATTTCGCTAAAATTATTCGTTTTTCTTGCTTTTTTCGGTCAAATCTCGATAAAATAAGGAAAATTAAGGGAAAAAAAAGAGGAAAAAAAATGAAATTTCGCTAAAATTATTCGTTTTTCTTGCTTTTTTCGGTCAAATCTCGATAAAATAAGGAAAATTAAAGGAAAAAAGAGGAAAAAAATTGAAATTTCGCTAAAATTATTCGTTTTTCATGCTTTTTTCGGTCAAATCTCGATAAAATAAGGAAAATTAAGGGAAAAAAAAGGAAAAAAATTGAAATTTCGCTAAAATTATTCGTTTTTCTTGCTTTTTTCGGTCAAATCTCGATAAAATAAGGAAAATTAAAGGAAAAAAAGAGGAAAAAAATTGATATTTCGCTAAAATTGTTCGTTTTTCTTGCTTTTTTCGGTCAAATCTCGATAAAATAAGGAAAATTAACGGAAAAAAAGAGGAAAAAATTGAAATTTCGCTAAAATTATTCGTTTTTCTTGCTTTTTTCGGTCAAATCTCGATAAAATAAGGAAAATTAAAGGAAAAAAGGAGGAAAAAAATTGATATTTCGCTAAAATTGTTCGTTTTTCTTGCTTTTTTCGGTCAAATCTCGATAAAATAAGGAAAATTAACGGAAAAAAAGAGGAAAAAATTGAAATTTCGCTAAAATTATTCGTTTTTCTTGCTTTTTTCGGTCAAATATCGATAAAATAAGGAAAATTAGGGGAAAAAAAGAGGAAAAAAATTGAAATTTCTTTAAAATTATTCGTTTTTCTTGCTTTTTTCGGTCAAATCTCGATAAAATAAGGAAAATTAAGGGAAAAAAAGAGGAAAAAAATTGAAATTTCGCTAAAATTATTCGTTTTTCTTGCTTTTTTCGGTCAAATCTCGATAAAATAAGGAAAATTAAGGGAAAAAAAGAGGAAAAAGATTGAAATTTCGCTAAAATTATTCGTTTTTCTTGTTTTTTTCGGTCAAATCTCGATAAAATAAGGAAAATTAACGGAAAAAGAGAGGATAAAAATTGAAATTTCGCTAAAATTATTCGTTTTTCTTGCTTTTTTCGGTCAAATCTCGATAAAATAAGGAAAATTAAGGGAAAAAAAAGAGGAAAAAAATAGATATTTCGCTAAAATTATTCGTTTTTCTTGCTTTTTTCGGTCAAATTTTGATAAAATAAGGAAAATCAAAGGAAAAAAGATGATAAAAATTGATATTTCGCTAAAATTATTCGTTTTTCTTGCTTTTTTTCGGTCAAATCTCGATAAAATAAGGAAAATTAAAGGAAAAAAAGAGGATAAAAATTGAAATTTCGCTAAAAATATTCTTTTTTTTGCTTTTTTCGGTCAAATCTCGATAAAATAAGGAAAATTAAGGGAAAAAAAAAGGAAAAAATGAAATTTCGCTAAAATTATTCGTTTTGCTTGCTTTTTTCGGTCAAATCTCGATAAAATAAGGAAAATTAAGGGAAAAAAATTGAAATTTCGCTTAAATTATTCGTTTTTCTTGCTTTTTCGGTCATATCTCGATAAAATAAGGAAAATTAAGGGAAAAAAAGAGGATAAAAATTGAAATTTCGCTAAAATTATTCGTTTTTTTTGCTTTTTTCGGTCAAATCTCGATAAAATAAGGAATATTAAGGGAGAAAAAGAGGAATGAAATTGAAATTTCTCTAAAATTATTCGTTTTTCTTGCTTTTTTCGGTCAAATCTCGATAAAATAAGGAAAATTAAGGAAAAAAAAGAGGATAAAAATTGAAATTTCGCTAAAATTATTCGTTTTTTTTGCTTTTTTCGGTCAAATCTCGATAAAATAAGGAAAATTAAAGGAAAAAAAGAGGATAAAAATTGAAATTTCGCAAAAAATATTCTTTTTTTTGCTTTTTTCGGTCAAATCTCGATAAAATAAGGAAAATTAAGGGAAAAAAAGAGGAAAAAAAATGAAATTTCGCTAAAATTATTCGTTTTGCTTGCTTTTTTCGGTCAAATCTCGATAAAATAAGGAAAATTAAGGGAAAAAAATTGAAATTTCGCTTAAATTATTCGTTTTTCTTGCTTTTTCGGTCAAATCTCGATAAAATAAGGAAAATTAAGGGAAAAAAAGAGGATAAAAATTGAAATTTCGCTAAAATTATTCGTTTTTCTTGCATTTTTCGGTCAAATCTCGATAAAATAAGGAAAATTAAGAGAAAAAAAGAGGAAAAAATTGAAATTTCGCTAAAATTATTCGTTTTTCTTGCTTTTTTTGGTCAAATCTCGATAAAATAAGGAAAATTAAGGGAACAAAAGAGGAAAAAGATTGAAATTTCGCTAAAATTATTCGTTTTTCTTGCTTTTTTCGGTCAAATCTCGATAAAATAAGGAAAATTAAGGGAAAAAAGAGGAAAAAAATTGAAATTTCGGTAAAATTATTCGTTTTTATTGCTTTTCTCGGTCAAATCTCGAAAAATTAAGGAAAATCAAGGGAAAAAAGATGATAAAAATTGATATTTCGCTAAAATTATTCGTTTTTCTTGCTTTTTTCGGTCAAATCTCGATGAAATAAGGAAAATTAAGGGAAAGAAAGAGGAAAAAAATTGCAATTTCGCTAAAATTATTCGTTTTTCTTGCTTTTTGCGGTCAAATCTCGATAAAGTAAGGAAAATTAAGGGAAAAAAAGAGGAAAAAAATTGATATTTCGCTAAAATTATTCGTTTTTCTAGCTTTTTTCGGTCAAATCTCGATACAATAAGGAAAATTAAGGGAAGAAAAGAGGAAAAAAATTGAAATTTCGCTAAAATTATTCGTTTTTCTTGCTTTTTTCGGTCAAATCTCGATAAAATAAGGAAAATTAAGGGAAAAAAAAGAGGAAAAAAATTGAAATTTCGCTAAAATTATTCGTTTTTCTTGCTTTTTTCGGTCAAATCTCGATAAAATAAGGAAAATTAAAGGAAAAAAGAGGAAAAAAATTGAAATTTCGCTAAAATTATTCGTTTTTCATGCTTTTTTCGGTCAAATCTCGATAAAATAAGGAAAATTAAGGGAAAAAAAGGAAAAAAATTGAAATTTCGCTAAAATTATTCGTTTTTCTTGCTTTTTTCGGTCAAATCTCGATAAAATAAGGAAAATTAAGGGAAATAAATATGAAAAAAATTGAAATTTCGCTAAAATTATTAGTTTTTCTTGCTTTTTTCCGTCAAATCTCGATAAAATAAGGAAAATTATGGAAAAAAAGAGGTTAAAAATAGATATTTCGCTAAAATTATTCGTTTTTCTTGCTTTTTTCGGTCAAATTTTGATAAAATAAGGAAAATCAAAGGAAAAAAGATGATAAAAATTGATATTTCGCTAAAATTATTCGTTTTTCTTGCTTTTTTCGTCAAATTTCGATAAAATAAGGAAAATCAAGGGAAAAAAGATGATAAAAATTGAAATTTCGCTAAAATTATTCGTTTTGCTTGCTTTTTTCGGTCAAATCTCGATAAAATAAGGAAAATTAAGGGAAAAAAAGAGGAAAAAATTGAAATTTCGCTAAAATTATTCGTGTTTCTTGCTTTTTTCGGTCAAATCTCGATAAAATAAGGAAAATTAAGGGAAAGAAAGAGGAAAAAAATATAAATTTCGCTAAAATTATTCGTTTTTCTTGCTTTTTGCGGTCAAATCTCGATAAAATAAGGAAAATTAAGGGAAAAAAAGAGGAAAAAAATTGAAATTTCGCTAAAATTATTCGTTTTTCTTGCTTTTTTCGGTCAAATCTCGATAAAATAGGGAAAATTAAGGGAAAAAAAAGAGGAAAAAAATTGAAATTTCGCTAAAATTATTCGTTTTTCTTGCTTTTTTCGGTCAAATCTCGATAAAATAAGGAAAATTAAAGGAAAAAAGAGGAAAAAAATTGAAATTTCGCTAAAATTATTCGTTTTTCATGCTTTTTTCGGTCAAATCTCGATAAAATAAGGAATATTAAGGGAAAAAAAAGGAAAAAAATTGAAATTTCGCTAAAATTATTCGTTTTTCTTGCTTTTTTCGGTCAAATCTCGATAAAATAAGGAAAATTAAGGGAAATAAATAGGAAAAAAATTGAAATTTCGCTAAAATTATTAGTTTTTCTTGCTTTTTTCCGTCAAATCTCGATAAAATAAGGAAAATTAAGGGAAAAAAGAGGTTAAAAATAGATATTTCGCTAAAATTATTCGTTTTTTTTGCTTTTTTTCGGTCAAATATTGATAAAATAAGGAAAATCAAAGGAAAAAAGATGATAAAAATTGATGTTTCGCTAAAATTATTCGTTTTTCTTGCTTTTTTCGGTCAAATCTCGATAAAATAAGGAAAATTAAGGGAAAGAAAGAGGAAAAAAATTGAAATTTCGCTAAAATTATTCGTTTTTCTTGCTTTTTGCGGTCAAATCTCGATAAAGTAAGGAAAATTAAGGGAAAAAAAGAGGAAAAAAATTGATATTTCGCTAAAATTATTCGTTTTTCTAGCTTTTTTCGGTCAAATCTCGATACAATAAGGAAAATTAAGGGAAGAAAAGAGGAAAAAAATTGAAATTTCGCTAAAATTATTCGTTTTTCTTGCTTTTTTCGGTCAAATCTCGATAAAATAAGGAAAATTAAGGGAAAAAAAAGAGGAAAAAAATTGAAATTTCGCTAAAATTATTCGTTTTTCTTGCTTTTTTCGGTCAAATCTCGATAAAATAAGGAAAATTAAAGGAAAAAAGAGGAAAAAAATTGAAATTTCGCTAAAATTATTCGTTTTTCATGCTTTTTTCGGTCAAATCTCGATAAAATAAGGAAAATTAAGGGAAAAAAAAGGAAAAAAATTAAAATTTCGCTAAAATTATTCGTTTTTCTTGCTTTTTTCGGTAAAATCTCGATAAAATAAGGAAAATTAAGGGAAATAAATAGGAAAAAAATTGAAACTTCGCTAAAATTATTAGTTTTTCTTGCTTTTTTCCGTCAAATCTCGATAAAATAAGGAAAATTAAGGGAAAAAAGAGGTTAAAAATAGATATTTCGCTAAAATTATTCGTTTTTTTTTGCTTTTTTCGGTCAAATTTTGATAAAATAAGGAAAATCAAAGGAAAAAAGATGATAAAAATTGATATTTCGCTAAAATTATTCGTTTTTCTTGCTTTTTTCGTCAAATTTCGATAAAATAAGGAAAATCAAGGGAAAAAAGATGATAAAAATTGAAATTTCGCTAAAATTATTCGTTTTTCTTGCTTTTTTCGGTCAAATCTCGATAAAATAAGGAAAATTAAGGGAAAAAAAGAGGAAAAAAATTGAAATTTCGCTAAAATTATTCGTGTTTCTTGCTTTTTTCGGTCAAATCTCGATAAAATAAGGAAAATTAAGAGAAAAAAAGAGGAAAAAATTGAAATTTCGCTAAAATTATTAGTTTTTCTTGCTTTTTTCCGTCAAATCTCGATAAAATAAGGAAAATTAAGGGAAAAAAGAGGATAAAAATTGATATTTCGCTAAAATTATTCGTTTTTCTTGCTTTTTTCGGTCAAATTTCGATAAAAAAAGGAAAATCAAGGGAAAAAAGATGATAAAAATTGATATTTCGCTAAAATTATTCGTTTTTCTTGCTTTTTTCGGTCAAATCTCGATAAAATAAGGAAAATTAATGGGAAAAAAGATGATAAAAATTGATATTTCGCTAAAATTATTCGTTTTTCTTGCTTTTTTCGGTCAAATTTCGATAAAATAAGGAAGATCAAGGGAAAAATGATGATAAAAATTGATATTTCGCTAAAATTATTCGTTTTTCTTGCTTTTTTCGGTCAAATTTCGATAAAAAAAGGAAAATCAAGGGAAAAAAGATGATAAAAATTGATATTTCGCTAAAATTATTAGTTTTTCTTGCTTTTTTCGTTAAAATCTCGATAAAATAAGGAAAATTAAGGGAAAAAAGAGGATAAAAATTGATATTTCGCTAAAATTATTAGTTTTTCTTGCTTTTTTCCGTCAAATCTCGATAAAATAAGGATAATAAAGGGAAAAAAAGAGGAAAAAAATTGAAATTTCGCTTAAATTATTCGTTTTTCTTGCTTTTTCGGTCAAATCTCGATAAAATAAGGAAAATTAAGGGAAAAAAAGAGGATAAAAATTGAAATTTCGCTAAAATTATTCGTTTTTCTTGTTTTTTTCGGTCAAATCTCGATAAAATAAGGAAAATTATGGGAAAAAAAGAAGATAAAATTTAAATTTCGCTAAAATTATTCGTTGTTCTTTCTTTTTTCGGTCAAATCTCGATAAAATAAGGAAAATTAAGGGAAAAAGAGGAAAAAAATTGAAATTTCGCTAAAATTATTCGTTTTTATTGCTTTTCTCGGTCAAATCTCGATAAAATAAGGAAAATTAAGGGAAAGAAAGAGGAAAAAAATTGAAATTTCGCTAAAATTATTCGTTTTTCTTGCTTTTTGCGGTCAAATCTCGATAAAGTAAGGAAAATTAAGGGAAAAAAAGAGGAAAAAAATTGAAATTTCGCTAAAATTATTCGTTTTTCTTGCTTTTTTCTGTCAAATCTCGATAAAATAAGGAAAATTAAGGGAAAAAAAAGAGGAAAAAAATTGAAATTTCGCTAAAATTATTCGTTTTTCTTGCTTTTTTCGGTCAAATCTCGATAAAATAAGGAAAATTAAAGGAAAAAAGAGGAAAAAAATGAAAAATTTCGCTAAAATTATTCGTTTTTCATGCTTTTTTCGGTCAAATCTCGATAAAATAAGGAAAATTAAGGGAAAAAAAAGGAAAGAAATTGAAATTTCGCTAAAATTATTCGTTTTTCTTGCTTTTTTCGGTCAAATCTCGATAAAATAAGGAAAATTAAGGGAAATAAATAGGAAAAATATTGAAATTTCGCTAAAATTATTTGTTTTTCTTGCTTTTTTCCGTCAAATCTCGATAAAATAAGGAAAATTAAGGGAAAAAAGAGGTTAAAAATAGATATTTCGCTAAAATTATTCGTTTTTTTTGCTTTTTTCGGTCAAATTTTGATAAAATAAGGAAAATCAAAGGAAAAAAGATGATAAAAATTGATATTTCGCTAAAATTGTTCGTTTTTCTTGCTTTTTTCGGTCAAATCTCGATAAAATAAGGAAAATTAAGGGAAAGAAAGAGGAAAAAAATTGAAATTTCGCTAAAATTATTCGTTTTTCTTGCTTTTTGCGGTCAAATCTCGATAAAGTAAGGAAAATTAAGGGAAAAAAAGAGGAAAAAAATTGATATTTCGCTAAAATTATTCGTTTTTCTAGTTTTTTTCGGTCAAATCTCGATACAATAAGGAAAATTAAGGGAAGAAAAGAGGAAAAAAATTGAAATTTCGCTAAAATTATTCGTTTTTCTTGCTTTTTTCGGTCAAATCTCGATAAAATAAGGAAAATTAAGGGAAAAAAAAGAGGAAAAAAATTGAAATTTCGCTAAAATTATTCGTTTTTCTTGCTTTTTTCGGTCAAATCTCGATAAAATAAGGAAAATTAAAGGAAAAAAGAGGAAAAAAATTGAAATTTCGCTAAAATTATTCGTTTTTCATGCTTTTTTCGGTCAAATCTCGATAAAATAAGGAAAATTAAGGGAAAAAAAAGGAAAAAAATTGAAATTTCGCTAAAATTATTCGTTTTTCTTTCTTTTTTCGGTCAAATCTCGATAAAATAAGGAAAATTAAGGGAAATAAATAGGAAAAAAATTGAAACTTCGCTAAAATTATTAGTTTTTCTTGCTTTTTTCCGTCAAATCTCGATAAAATAAGGAAAATTAAGGGAAAAAATCTGATGTGGCCAGCACATGACTTTCTCCATATATAAGATGTAAATACTTATCTACGACAGTAATTTCGAACTCTAAACATTATAAATAATGATGTTCGGGAAATGCTGGATGAAAAACGATGAAACTGGCCTTTCGCCCATAGAGCCCAGAGCGCCCACAAAGTACATAATCAGCAACTTCCGGTTTATCAGTATTTCAGGAATAACTCCTAAACAATCAGTGATACGAAAATATGTTTCAACCAAAAGATATAGTAAATTTTATTTTCTAAAACATTTATGAATAATAGTATATACCTAAATATCATATTTATGGAGATATTTTGAAAACCGGAAATGAGCTTTGAAGAATGAAGCTCAACTTCCGGTAAACCGATTTACTCCAAAACCTAATCAACTCTAAAAACTGTAATAGAAGTCCTACAAATGAAATTTGGTGTTGATCCGCCAAACAGTTTTCATGTTAGAGCGCCCACAAAGTACATAATCATCTTCTTCCGGTTTATCAGTCCTTCACGAATAACTCCTAATCAACCGGTGATACAAAAATATGTTAAATACAAAAGTTATAGTAAATTACATTATCTAAAACTTTTATAAGTAATACAATATACGTATATATCATATTTATGGAGATATTTTGAAAACCGGAAATGAGCTTTAATGAATAAAGCTCGACTTCCGGTATACCGATTTACTCCAAAAACTAATCAACTCTGACAGCACACACCACAGTACTATATATGAAGTTTGGTGTTGATACGACCAATAGTTTTCACGTTAGAGCGTCCACTATCACACACACACATACACACACACACACACACACACACACACACACACACACACATACACACAGACATCATTCCGAAAATGGTCAAAACGTGTTCTAGGGACCCCAAAACATGTATTTCCGTTGAAATCTCGAAGTCGAATTTTTTCATGAAAACAATACTTTCTCTATACTTCGTATATGGAGAAAGTAAAAAGAGGTTAAAAATAGATATTTCGCTAAAATTATTCGTTTTTTTTTGCTTTTTTCGGTCAAATTTTGATAAAATAAGGAAAATCAAAGGAAAAAAGATGATAAAAATTGATATTTCGCTAAAATTATTCGTTTTTCTTGCTTTTTTCGTCAAATTTCGATAAAATAAGGAAAATCAAGGGAAAAAAGATGATAAAAATTGAAATTTCGCTAAAATTATTCGTTTTTCTTGCTTTTTTCGGTCAAATCTCGATAAAATAAGGAAAATTAAGGGAAAAAAAGAGGAAAAAAATTGAAATTTCGCTAAAATTATTCGTGTTTCTTGCTTTTTTCGGTCAAATCTCGATAAAATAAGGAAAATTAAGAGAAAAAAAAGAGGAAAAAATTGAAATTTCGCTAAAATTATTAGTTTTTCTTGCTTTTTTTCCGTCAAATCTCGATAAAATAAGGAAAATTAAGGGAAAAAAGAGGATAAAAATTGATATTTCGCTAAAATTATTCGTTTTTCTTGCTTTTATCGGTCAAATTTCGATAAAAAAAGGAAAATCAAGGGAAAAAAGATGATAAAAATTGATATTTCGCTAAAATTATTCGTTTTTCTTGCTTTTTTCGGTCAAATCTCGATAAAATAAGGAAAATTAATGGGAAAAAAGATGATAAAAATTGATATTTCGCAAAAATTATTCGTTTTTCTTGCTTTTTTCGGTCAAATTTCGATAAAATAAGGAAGATCAAGGGAAAAAAGATGATAAAAATTGATATTTCGCTAAAATTATTCGTTTCTCTTGCTTTTTTTTGTCAAATCTCGATAAAATAAGGGAAATTAAGGGAAAAAAAGAGGAAAAAAATTGAAATTTCGCTAAAATTATTCGTTTTTCTTGCTTTTTGCGGTCAAATCTCGATAAAGTAAGGAAAATTAAGGGAAAAAAGAGGAAAAAAACTGATATTTCGCTAAAATTATTCGTTTTTCTTGCTTTTTGCGGTGAAATCTCGATAAAATAAGGAAAATTAAGGGAAAAAAGAGGATAAAAATTGATATTTCGCTAAAATTATTCGTTTTTCTTGCTTTTTTCGGTCAAATCTCGATAAAATAAGGAAAATTAAGGGGAAAAAAGAAGATAAAGTTGAAATTTCGCTAAAATTATTCGTTTTTCTTGCTTTTTTCGGTCAAATCTCGATAAAATAAGGAAAATTAAGGGAAGAAAACAGGAAAAAAATTGATATTTCGCTAAAATTATTCGTTTTTCTTGCTTTTTTCGGTCAAATCTCGATAAAATAAGGAAAATTAAGAGAAAAAAAGAGGAAAAAATTGAAATTTCGCTAAAATTATTCGTTTTTCTTGCTTTTTTCGGTCAAATCTTGATAAAATAAGGAAAATTAAAGGAAAAAAAGAGGAAAAAAATTGAAATTTCGCTAAAATTATTCGTTTTTCATGCTTTTTTCGGTCAACTCTCGATAAAATAAGGAAAATTAAGGGAAAAAAAGGAAAAAAATTGAAATTTCGCTAAAATTATTCGTTTTTCTTGCTTTTTTCGGTCAAATCTCGATAAAATAAGGAAAATTAAGGTAAATAAATAGGAAAAAATTTGAAATTTCGCTAAAATTATTAGTTTTTCTTGCTTTTTTTCGTCAAATCTTGATAAAATAAGGAAAATTAAGGGAAAAAAGAGGATAAAAATTGATATTTCGCTAAAATTATTCGTTTTTCTTGCTTTTTTCGGTCAAATTTCGATAAAAAAAGGAAAATCAAGGGAAAAAAGATGATAAAAATTGATATTTCGCTAAAATTATTCGTTTTTCTTGCTTTTTTCGGTCAAATTTCGATAAAAAAAGGAAAATCAAGGGAAAAAAGATGATAAAAATTGAAATTTCGCTAAAATTATTTGTTTATCTTGCTTTTTTCGGTCAAATCTCGATAAAATAAGGAAAATTAAGGGAAAAAAAAATAGGAAAAAATTGAAATTTCGCTAAAATTATTCGTTTTTCTTGCTTTTTTCGGTCAAATCTCGATAAAATAAGGAAAATTAAGGGAAAAAAAGAGGATAAAAATTGAAATTTCGCTAAAATTATTCGTTTTTCTTGCTTTTTGCGGTCAAATCTCGATAAAATAAGGAAAATTAAGGGAAAAAAAGAGGATAAAAATTCATATTTCGATAAAATTATTCGTTTTTCTTGCTTTTTTCGGTCAAATCTCGATAAAATAAGGAAAATGAAGGGAAAAAAAGAGGATAAAAATTGAAATTTCGCTAAAATTATTCGTTTTTCTTGCTTTTTTCGGTCAAATCTCGATTAAAAAAGGTAAATTAAGGGAAAAAAGAGGATAAAAATTGATATTTTGCTAAAATTATTCGTTTTTCTTGCTTTTTTCGGTCAAATCTCGTTAAATGAGGAGAATGAAGGAAAAAAGAGGAAAATAATTGAAATTTCGCGAAAATTATTCGTTTTTCTTGCCTTTTTCGGTCAAATCTCGATAAAATAAGGAAAATTAAGGGAAAAAAAGAGGAAAAAAATTGAAATTTCGCTAAAATTATTCGTTTTTCTTGCTTTTTGCGGTCAAATCTCGATAAAATAAGGAATATTAAGGGAAAAAAAGAGGAAAGAAATTGAAATATCTCTAAAATTATTCGTTTTTCTTGCTTTTTTCGGTCAAATCTCGATAAAATAAGGAAAATTAAGGGAAAAAAAGAGGAAAAAATTGAAATTTCGCTAAAATTATTCATTTTTCTTGCTTTTTTCGGTCAAATCTCGATAAAATAAGGAAAATTAAGGGAAAAAAAGAGGAAAAAGATTGAAATTTCGCTAAAATTATTCGTTTTTCTTGCTTTTTTCGGTCAAATCTCGATAAAATAAGGAAAATTAAAGGAAAAAAAGAGGAAAAAAATTTAAATTTCGCTAAAAATATTCGTTTATTTTGCTTTTTTCGGTCAAATCTCGATAAAATAAGGAAAATCAAGGGAAAGAAGATGATAAAAATTGAAATTTCGCTAAAATTATTCGTTTTTCTTGCTTTTTTCGGTCAAATCTCGATAAAATAAGGAAAATTAAGGGAAAAAAAAATAGGAAAAAATTGAAATTTCGCTAAAATTATTCGTTTTTCTTGCTTTTTTCGGTCAAATCTCGATAAAATAAGGAAAATTAAGGGAAAAAAAGAGGATAAAAATTGAAATTTCGCTAAAATTATTCGTTTTTCTTGCTTTTTTCGGTCAAATCTCGATAAAATAAGGAAAATTAAAGGAAAAAGAGGAAAAAAATTGAAATTTCGCTAAAATTATTCGTTTTTCATGCTTTTTTCGGTCAAATCTCGATAAAATAAGGAAAATTAAGGGAAAAAAAAGGAAAAAAATTGAAATTTCGCTAAAATTATTCGTTTTTCTTGCTTTTTTCGGTCAAATCTCGATAAAATAAGGAAAATTAAGGGAAATAAATAGGAAAAAAATTGAAATTTCGCTAAATTAATTAGTTTTTCTTGCTTTTTTCCGTCAAATCTCGATAAAATAAGGAAAATTAAGGGAAAAAAGAGGTTAAAAATAGATATTTCGCTAAAATTATTCGTTTTTTTTTGCTTTTTTCGGTCAAATTTTGATAAAATAAGGAAAATCAAAGGAAAAAAGATGATAAAAATTGATATTTCGCTAAAATTATTCGTTTTTCTTGCTTTTTTCGGTCAAATCTCGATAAAATAAGGAAAATTAAGGGAAAGAAAGAGGAAAAAAATTGAAATTTCGCTAAAATTATTCGTTTTTCTTGCTTTTTGCGGTCAAATCTCGATAAAGTAAGGAAAATTAAGGGAAAAAAAGAGGAAAAAAATTGATATTTCGCTAAAATTATTCGTTTTTCTAGCTTTTTTCGGTCAAATCTCGATACAATAAGGAAAATTAAGGGAAGAAAAGAGGAAAAAAATTGAAATTTCGCTAAAATTATTCGTTTTTCTTGCTTTTTTCGGTCAAATCTCGATAAAATAAGGAAAATTAAGGGAAAAAAAATAGGAAAAAAATTGAAATTTCGCTAAAATTATTCGTTTTTCTTGCTTTTTTCGGTCAAATCTCGATAAAATAAGGAAAATTAAAGGAAAAAAGAGGAAAAAAATTGAAATTTCGCTAAAATTATTCGTTTTTCATGCTTTTTTCGGTCAAATCTCGATAAAATAAGGAAAATTAAGGGAAAAAAAGGAAAAAAATTGAAATTTCGCTAAAATTATTCGTTTTTCTTTCTTTTTTCGGTCAAATCTCGATAAAATAAGGAAAATTAAGGGAAATAAATAGGAAAAAAATTGAAACTTCGCTAAAATTATTAGTTTTTCTTGCTTTTTTCCGTCAAATCTCGATAAAATAAGGAAAATTAAGGGAAAAAAGAGGTTAAAAATAGATATTTCGCTAAAATTATTCGTTTTTTTTGCTTTTTTCGGTCAAATTTTGATAAAATAAGGAAAATCAAAGGAAAAAAGATGATAAAAATTGATATTTCGCTAAAATTATTCGTTTTTCTTGCTTTTTTCGTCAAATTTCGATAAAATAAGGAAAATCAAGGGAAAAAAGATGATAAAAATTGAAATTTCGCTAAAATTATTCGTTTTTCTTGCTTTTTTCGGTCAAATCTCGATAAAATAAGGAAAATTAAGGGAAAAAAAGAGGAAAAAAATTGAAATTTCGCTAAAATTATTCGTGTTTCTTGCTTTTTTCGGTCAAATCTCGATAAAATAAGGAAAATTAAGAGAAAAAAAGAGGAAAAAATTGAAATTTCGCTAAAATTATTAGTTTTTCTTGCTTTTTTCCGTCAAATCTCGATAAAATAAGGAAAATTAAGGGAAAAAAGAGGATAAAAATTGATATTTCGCTAAAATTATTCGTTTTTCTTGCTTTTATCGGTCAAATTTCGATAAAAAAAGGAAAATCAAGGGAAAAAAGATGATAAAAATTGATATTTCGCTAAAATTATTCGTTTTTCTTGCTTTTTTCGGTCAAATCTCGATAAAATAAGGAAAATTAATGGGAAAAAAGATGATAAAAATTGATATTTCGCAAAAATTATTCGTTTTTCTTGCTTTTTTCGGTCAAATTTCGATAAAATAAGGAAGATCAAGGGAAAAAAGATGATAAAAATTGATATTTCGCTAAAATTATTCGTTTCTCTTGCTTTTTTTTGTCAAATCTCGATAAAATAAGGGAAATTAAGGGAAAAAAAGAGGAAAAAAATTGAAATTTCGCTAAAATTATTCGTTTTTCTTGCTTTTTGCGGTCAAATCTCGATAAAGTAAGGAAAATTAAGGGAAAAAAGAGGAAAAAAACTGATATTTCGCTAAAATTATTCGTTTTTCTTGCTTTTTGCGGTGAAATCTCGATAAAATAAGGAAAATTAAGGGAAAAAAGAGGATAGAAATTGATATTTCGCTAAAATTATTCGTTTTTCTTGCTTTTTTCGGTCAAATCTCGATAAAATAAGGAAAATTAAGGGGAAAAAAGAAGATAAAGTTGAAATTTCGCTAAAATTATTCGTTTTTCTTGCTTTTTTCGGTCAAATCTCGATAAAATAAGGAAAATTAAGGGAAGAAAACAGGAAAAAAATTGATATTTCGCTAAAATTATTCGTTTTTCTTGCTTTTTTCGGTCAAATCTCGATAAAATAAGGAAAATTAAGAGAAAAAAAGAGGAAAAAATTGAAATTTCGCTAAAATTATTCGTTTTTCATGCTTTTTTCGGTCAACTCTCGATAAAATAAGGAAAATTAAGGGAAAAAAAGGAAAAAAATTGAAATTTCGCTAAAATTATTCGTTTTTCTTGCTTTTTTCGGTCAAATCTCGATAAAATAAGGAAAATTAAGGTAAATAAATAGGAAAAAAATTGAAATTTCGCTAAAATTATTAGTTTTTCTTGCTTTTTTTCGTCAAATCTTGATAAAATAAGGAAAATTAAGGGAAAAAAGAGGATAAAAATTGATATTTCGCTAAAATTATTCGTTTTTCTTGCTTTTTTCGGTCAAATTTCGATAAAAAAAGGAAAATCAAGGGAAAAAAGATGATAAAAATTGATATTTCGCTAAAATTATTCGTTTTTCTTGCTTTTTGCGGTCAAATCTCGATAAAGTAAGGAAAATTAAGGGAAAAAAAGAGGAAAAAAATATATTTCGATAAAATTATTCGTTTTTCTTGCTTTTTTCGGTCAAATCTCGATAAAATAAGGAAAATTAAAGGAAAGAAAGAGGAAAAAAATTGAAATTTCGCTAAAAATATTCGTTTTTTTTGCTTTTTTCGGTCAAATCTCGGTAAAATAAGGAAAATCAAGGGAAAGAAGATGATAAAAATTGAAATTTCGCTAAAATTATTTGTTTATCTTGCTTTTTTCGGTCAAATCTCGATAAAATAAGGAAAATTAAGGGAAAAAAAAATAGGAAAAAATTGAAATTTCGCTAAAATTATTCGTTTTTCTTGCTTTTTTCGGTCAAATCTCGATAAAATAAGGAAAATTAAGGGAAAAAAAGAGGATAAAAATTGAAATTTCGCTAAAATTATTCGTTTTTCTTGCTTTTTTCGGTCAAATCTCGATAAAATAAGGAAAATTAAAGGAAAAAAGAGGAAAAAAATTGAAATTTCGCTAAAATTATTCGTTTTTCATGCTTTTTTCGGTCAAATCTCGATAAAATAAGTAAAATTAAGGGAAAAAAAAGGAAAAAAATTGAAATTTCGCTAAAATTATTCGTTTTTCTTGCTTTTTTCGGTCAAATCTCGATAAAATAAGGAAAATTAAGGGAAATAAATAGGAAAAAAATTGAAATTTCGCTAAATTAATTAGTTTTTCTTGCTTTTTTCCGTCAAATCTCGATAAAATAAGGAAAATTAAGGGAAAAAAGAGGTTAAAAATAGATATTTCGCTAAAATTATTCGTTTTTTTTGCTTTTTTTCGGTCAAATTTTGATAAAATAAGGAAAATCAAAGGAAAAAAGAGGATAAAAATTGATATTTTGCTAAAATTATTCGTTTTTCTTGCTTTTTTTGGTCAAATCTCGTTAAATGAGGAGAATGAAGGAAAAAAAGAGGAAAATAATTGAAATTTCGCGAAAATTATTCGTTTTTCTTGCTTTTTGCGGTCAAATCTCGATAAAATAAGGAAAATTAAGGGAAAAAAAGAGGATAAAAATTCATATTTCGATAAAATTATTCGTTTTTCTTGCTTTTTTCGGTCAAATCTCGATAAAATAAGGAAAATGAAGGGAAAAAAAGAGGATAAAAATTGAAATTTCGCTAAAATTATTCGTTTTTCTTGCTTTTTTCGGTCAAATCTCGATTAAAAAAGGTAAATTAAGGGAAAAAAGAGGATAAAAATTGATATTTTGCTAAAATTATTCGTTTTTCTTGCTTTTTTCGGTCAAATCTCGTTAAATGAGGAGAATGAAGGAAAAAAGAGGAAAATAATTGAAATTTCGCGAAAATTATTCGTTTTTCTTGCCTTTTTCGGTCAAATCTCGATAAAATAAGGAAAATTAAGGGAAAAAAAGAGGAAAAAAATTGAAATTTCGCTAAAATTATTCGTTTTTCTTGCTTTTTGCGGTCAAATCTCGATAAAATAAGGAATATTAAGGGAAAAAAAGAGGAAAGAATTGAAAATTTCTCTAAAATTATTCGTTTTTCTTGCTTTTTTCGGTCAAATCTCGATAAAATAAGGAAAATTAAGGAAAAAAAAGAGGAAAAAATTGAAATTTCGCTAAAATTATTCGTTTTTCTTGCTTTTTTTCGGTCAAATCTCGATAAAATAAGGAAAATTAAGGGAAAAAAAGAGGAAAAAGATTGAAATTTCGCTAAAATTATTCGTTTTTCTTGCTTTTTTCGGTCAAATCTCGATAAAATAAGGAAAAATTAAAGGAAAAAAAGAGGAAAAAAATTTAAATTTTCGCTAAAAATATTCGTTTATTTTGCTTTTTTCGGTCAAATCTCGATAAAATAAGGAAAATCAAGGGAAAGAAGATGATAAAAATTGAAAATTTCGCTAAAATTATTCGTTTTTCTTGCTTTTTTCGGTCAAATCTCGATAAAATAAGGAAAATTAAGGGGGAAAAAAAATAGGAAAAAATTGAAATTTCGCTAAAATTATTCGTTTTTCTTGCTTTTTTCGGTCAAATCTCGATAAAATAAGGAAAATTAAGGGAAAAAAAAGAGGATAAAAATTGAAATTTCGCTAAAATTATTCGTTTTTCTTGCTTTTTTCGGTCAAATCTCGATAAAATTAAGGAAAATTAAAGGAAAAAGAGGAAAAAAATTGAAATTTCGCTAAAATTATTCGTTTTTTCATGCTTTTTTTCGGTCAAATCTCGATAAAATAAGGAAAATTAAGGGAAAAAAAAAGGAAAAAAAAAAATTGAAATTTCGCTAAAATTATTCGTTTTTCTTGCTTTTTTTCGGTCAAATCTCGATAAAATAAGGAAAATTAAGGGAAATAAATAGGAAAAAAATTGAAATTTCGCTAAATTAATTAGTTTTTCTTGCTTTTTTCCGTCAAATCTCGATAAAATAAGGAAAATTAAGGGAAAAAAGAGGTTAAAAAATAGATATTTCGCTAAAATTATTCGTTTTTTTTTTGCTTTTTTCGGTGAAATTTTGATAAAATAAGGAAAAATCAAAGGAAAAAAGAGGATAAAAAATTGATATTTGCTAAAATTATTCGTTTTTCTTGCTTTTTTCGGTCAAATCTCGTTATATTGAGGAGAATGAAGGAAAAAAAGGGGAAAAATAATTGAAATTTCGCGAAAATTATTCGTTTTTCTTGCCTTTTTCGGTCAAATCTCGATAAAATAAGGAAAATTAAGGGAAAAAAAAGAGGAAAAAAAATTGAAATTTCGCTAAAATTATTCGTTTTTCTTGCTTTTTGCGGTCAAATCTCGATAAAATAAGGAAAATTAAGGGAAAAAAAGAGGATAAAAATTGATATTTCGATAAAATTATTCGTTTTTCTTGCTTTTTTCGGTCAAATCTCGATAAAATAAGGAAAATTAAGGGAAAAAAAGAGGATAAAAATTGAGATTTCAATAAAATTATTCGTTTTTCTTGCTTTTTTCGGTCAAATCTCGATTAAAAAAGGTAAATTAAGGGAAAAAAGAGGATAAAAATTGATATTTTGCTAAAATTATTCGTTTTTCTTGCTTTTTTTCGGTCAAATCTCGTTAAATGAGGAGAATGAAGGAAAAAAAGAGGAAAATAATTGAAATTTCGCGAAAATTAATCGTTTTTTCTTGCCTTTTTCGGTCAAATCTCGATAAAATAAGGAAAATTAAGGGAAAAAAAAAAAGAGGAAAAAAAATTGAAATTTCGCTAAAATTATTCGTTTTTCTTGCTTTTTGCGGTCAAATCTTGATAAAATAAGGAAAATTAAGGAAAAAAAAGAGGATTAAAATTGATATTTCGCAAAAATTATTCGTTTTTTCTTCCTTTTTTCGGTCAAATCTCGATAAAATAAGGAAAATTAAGGGAAAAAAAAGAAGATAAAGTTGAAATTTCGCTAAAATTATTCGTTTTTCTTGCTTTTTTCGGTCAAATCTCGATAAAATTAGGAAAATTAAGGGAAAAAAAAAGGAAAAAAATTGAAATTTCACTAAAATTATTCTTTTTTCTTATTTTTTTCGGTCAAATCTCGATAAAATAAGGAAAATTAAGGGAAAAAAAGAGGAAAAAAATTGAAATTTCGCCTAAATTATTCGTTTTTCTTGCTTTTTGCGGTCAAATCTTGATAAAATAAGGAAAATTAAGGGAAAAAAGAGGATAAAAATTGATATTTCGCTAAAATTATTCGTTTTTCTTGCTTTTTTCGGTCAAATCTCGATAAAATAAGGAAAATTAAGGGAAAAAAAGAAGATAAAGTTGAAAGTTCGCTAAAATTATTCGTTTTTCTTGCTTTTTTCGGTCAAATCTCGATAAAATTAGGAAAATTAAGGGAAAAAAAAGGAAAAAAATTGAAATTTCACTAAAATTATTCTTTTTTCTTATTTTTTTCGGTCAAATCTCGATAAAATAAGGAAAATTAAGGGAAAAAAAGAGGAAAAAAATTGAAATTTCGCCTAAATTATTCGTTTTTCTTGCTTTTTTCGGTCAAATCTCGATAAAATAAGGAAAATTAAGGGAAAAAAAGAGGAAAAAAATTGAAATTTCGCTAAAATTATTCGTTTTTCTTGCTTTTTTCGGTCAAAGCTCGATAAAATAAGGAAAATTAAGGGAAAAAAAGAGGAGAAAAATTGAAATTTCGCAAAAATTAATTGTTTTTCTTGCTTTTTGGTCAAATCTCGATAAAATAAGGAAAATTAAGGGAAAAAAAGAGGATAAAAATTGAAATTTCGCTAAAATTATTTGTTTTTCTTGCTTTTTTCGGTCAAATCTCGATAAAATAAGGAAAATTAAGGGAAAAAAAGAAGATAAAATTGAAATTTCGCTAAAATTATTTGTTTTTCTTGCTTTTTTCGGTCAAATCTCGATAAAATTAGTAAAATTAAGGGAAAAAAAGGAAAAAAATTGAAATTTCACTAAAATTATTCGTTTTTCTTTCTTTTTTCGGTCAAATCTCGATAAAATAAGGAAAATTAAGGGAAAAAAAGAGGAAAAAGATTGAAATTTCGCTAAAATTATTCGTTTTTCTTGCTTTTTTCGGTCAAATCTCGATAAAATAAGGAAAATTAAAGGAAAAAAAGAGGAAAAAAATTTAAATTTCGCTAAAAATATTCGTTTATTTTGCTTTTTTCGGTCAAATCTCGATAAAATAAGGAAAATCAAGGGAAAGAAGATGATAAAAATTGAAATTTCGCTAAAATTATTCGTTTTTCTTGCTTTTTTCGGTCAAATCTCGATAAAATAAGGAAAATTAAGGGGAAAAAAAATAGGAAAAAATTGAAATTTCGCTAAAATTATTCGTTTTTCTTGCTTTTTTCGGTCAAATCTCGATAAAATAAGGAAAATTAAGGGAAAAAAAGAGGATAAAAATTGAAATTTCGCTAAAATTATTCGTTTTTCTTGCTTTTTTCGGTCAAATCTCGATAAAATAAGGAAAATTAAAGGAAAAAGAGGAAAAAAATTGAAATTTCGCTAAAATTATTCGTTTTTCATGCTTTTTTCGGTCAAATCTCGATAAAATAAGGAAAATTAAGGGAAAAAAAAGGAAAAAAATTGAAATTTCGCTAAAATTATTCGTTTTTCTTGCTTTTTTCGGTCAAATCTCGATAAAATAAGGAAAATTAAGGGAAATAAATAGGAAAAAAATTGAAATTTCGCTAAATTAATTAGTTTTTCTTGCTTTTTTCCGTCAAATCTCGATAAAATAAGGAAAATTAAGGGAAAAAAGAGGTTAAAAATAGATATTTCGCTAAAATTATTCGTTTTTTTTTGCTTTTTTTCGGTGAAATTTTGATAAAATAAGGAAAATCAAAGGAAAAAAGAGGATAAAAATTGATATTTTGCTAAAATTATTCGTTTTTCTTGCTTTTTTCGGTCAAATCTCGTTAAATGAGGAGAATGAAGGAAAAAAAGGGGAAAATAATTGAAATTTCGCGAAAATTATTCGTTTTTCTTGCCTTTTTCGGTCAAATCTCGATAAAATAAGGAAAATTAAGGGAAAAAAAGAGGAAAAAAATTGAAATTTCGCTAAAATTATTCGTTTTTCTTGCTTTTTGCGGTCAAATCTCGATAAAATAAGGAAAATTAAGGGAAAAAAAGAGGATAAAAATTGATATTTCGATAAAATTATTCGTTTTTCTTGCTTTTTTTCGGTCAAATCTCGATAAAATAAGGAAAATTAAGGGAAAAAATGAGGATAAAAATTGAGATTTCAATAAAATTATTCGTTTTTCTTGCTTTTTTCGGTCAAATCTCGATTAAAAAAGGTAAATTAAGGGAAAAAAGAGGATAAAAATTGATATTTTGCTAAAATTATTCGTTTTTCTTGCTTTTTTTCGGTCAAATCTCGTTAAATGAGGAGAATGAAGGAAAAAAAGAGGAAAATAATTAATATTTCGCGAAAATTAATCGTTTTTCTTGCCTTTTTCGGTCAAATCTCGATAAAATAAGGAAAATTAAGGGAAAAAAAGAGGAAAAAAATTGAAATTTCGCTAAAATTATTCGTTTTTCTTGCTTTTTGCGGTCAAATCTTGATAAAATAAGGAAAATTAAGGGAAAAAAGAGGATTAAAATTGATATTTCGCAAAAATTATTCGTTTTTCTTCCTTTTTTCGGTCAAATCTCGATAAAATAAGGAAAATTAAGGGAAAAAAAGAAGATAAAGTTGAAATTTCGCTAAAATTATTCGTTTTTCTTGCTTTTTTCGGTCAAATCTCGATAAAATTAGGAAAATTAAGGGAAAAAAAAGGAAAAAAATTGAAATTTCACTAAAATTATTCTTTTTTCTTATTTTTTTCGGTCAAATCTCGATAAAATAAGGAAAATTAAGGGAAAAAAAGAGGAAAAAAATTGAAATTTCGCCTAAATTATTCGTTTTTCTTGCTTTTTTCGGTCAAATCTCGATAAAATAAGGAAAATTAAGGGAAAAAAGAGGATAAAAATTGATATTTCGCTAAAATTATTCGTTTTTCTTGCTTTTTTCGGTCAAATCTCGATAAAATAAGGAAAATTAAGGGAAAAAAAGAAGATAAAGTTGAAAGTTCGCTAAAATTATTCGTTTTTCTTGCTTTTTTCGGTCAAATCTCGATAAAATTAGGAAAATTAAGGGAAAAAAAAGGAAAAAAATTGAAATTTCACTAAAATTATTCTTTTTTCTTATTTTTTTCGGTCAAATCTCGATAAAATAAGGAAAATTAAGGGAAAAAAAGAGGAAAAAAATTGAAATTTCGCCTAAATTATTCGTTTTTCTTGCTTTTTTCGGTCAAATCTCGATAAAATAAGGAAAATTAAGGGAAAAAAAGAGGAAAAAAATTGAAATTTCGCTAAAATTATTCGTTTTTCTTGCTTTTTTCGGTCAAAGCTCGATAAAATAAGGAAAATTAAGGGAAAAAAAGAGGAGAAAAATTGAAATTTCGCAAAAATTAATTGTTTTTCTTGCTTTTTGGTCAAATCTCGATAAAATAAGGAAAATTAAGGGAAAAAAAGAGGATAAAAATTGAAATTTCGCTAAAATTATTTGTTTTTCTTGCTTTTTTCGGTCAAATCTCGATAAAATAAGGAAAATTAAGGGAAAAAAAGAAGATAAAATTGAAATTTCGCTAAAATTATTTGTTTTTCTTGCTTTTTTTCGGTCAAATCTCGATAAAATTAGTAAAATTAAGGGAAAAAAAGGAAAAAAATTGAAATTTCACTAAAATTATTCGTTTTTCTTTCTTTTTTCGGTCAAATCTCGATAAAATAAGGAAAATTAAGGGAAAAAAAGAGGATAAAAATTGAAATTTGGCTAAAATTATTTGTTTTTCTTGCGTTTTTCGGTCAAATCTCGATAAAATAAGGAAAATTAAGGGAAAAAAAGAGGAAAAAAATTGAAATTTCGCTAAAATTATTCGTTTTTCTTGCTTTTTTTCGGTCAAATCTCGATAAAATAAGGAAAATTAAGGGAAAAAAAGAGGATAAAAATTAATATTTCGAATAAATTATTCGTTCTTCTTGCTTTTTTCGATCAAATCTCGTTAAATGAGGAGAATGAAGGAAAAAATGAGGTAAAAAATTGAAATTTCGCTAAAATTATTCGTTTTTCTTGCTTTTTTTGGTCAAATCTCGATAAAATAAGGAAAATTAAGGGAAAAAAAGGAAAAATATTGAAATTCCACTAAAATTATTCGTTTTTCTTGCTTTTTTCGGTCAAATCTCTATAAAATAAGGAAAATTAAGGGAAAAAAAGAGGAAAAAAATTGAAATTTCGCTAAAATTATTCGTTTTTCTTGCTTTATTCGGTCAAATCTCGATAAAATAAGGAAAATTAAGGGAAAAAAAGAAGATAAAATTGAAATTTCGCTAAAATTATTCGTTTTTCTTGCTTTTTTCGGTCAAATCTCGATAAAATAAGGAAAATTAAGGTAAATAAATAGGAAAAAAATTGAAATTTCGCTAAAATTATTAGTTTTTCTTGCTTTTTTCCGTCAAATCTTGATAAAATAAGGAAAATTAAGGGAAAAAAGAGGATAAAAATTGATATTTCGCTAAAATTATTCGTTTTTCTTGCTTTTTTCGGTCAAATTTCGATAAAAAAAGGAAAATCAAGGGAAAAAAGATGATAAAAATTGATATTTCGCTAAAATTATTCGTTTTTCTTGCTTTTTGCGGTCAAATCTCGATAAAGTAAGGAAAATTAAGGGAAAAAAAGAGGAAAAAAATATATTTCGATAAAATTATTCGTTTTTCTTGCTTTTTTCGGTCAAATCTCGATAAAATAAGGAAAATTAAAGGAAAAAAAGAGGAAAAAAATTGAAATTTCGCTAAAAATATTCGTTTTTTTTGCTTTTTTCGGTCAAATCTCGGTAAAATAAGGAAAATCAAGGGAAAGAAGATGATAAAAATTGAAATTTCGCTAAAATTATTTGTTTATCTTGCTTTTTTCGGTCAAATCTCGATAAAATAAGGAAAATTAAGGGAAAAAAAATAGGAAAAAATTGAAATTTCGCTAAAATTATTCGTTTTTCTTGCTTTTTTCGGTCAAATCTCGATAAAATAAGGAAAATTAAGGGAAAAAAAGAGGATAAAAATTGAAATTTCGCTAAAATTATTCGTTTTTCTTGCTTTTTTCGGTCAAATCTCGATAAAATAAGGAAAATTAAAGGAAAAAAGAGGAAAAAAATTGAAATTTCGCTAAAATTATTCGTTTTTCATGCTTTTTTCGGTCAAATCTCGATAAAATAAGGAAAATTAAGGGAAAAAAAAGGAAAAAAATTGAAATTTCGCTAAAATTATTCGTTTTTCTTGCTTTTTTCGGTCAAATCTCGATAAAATAAGGAAAATTAAGGGAAATAAATAGGAAAAAAATTGAAATTTCGCTAAATTAATTAGTTTTTCTTGCTTTTTTCCGTCAAATATCGATAAAATAAGGAAAATTAAGGGAAAAAAAGAGGAAAAAAATTGAAATTTCGCTAAAATTATTCGTTTTTCTTGCTTTTTTCGGTCAAATCTCGATAAAATAAGGAAAATTAAGGGAAAAAAAGAGGATAAAAATTAATATTTCGAATAAATTATTCGTTCTTCTTGCTTTTTTCGATCAAATCTCGTTAAATGAGGAGAATGAAGGAAAAAATGAGGTAAAAAATTGAAATTTCGCTAAAATTATTCGTTTTTCTTGCTTTTTTTGGTCAAATCTCGATAAAATAAGGAAAATTAAGGGAAAAAAAGGAAAAATATTGAAATTCCACTAAAATTATTCGTTTTTCTTGCTTTTTTCGGTCAAATCTCTATAAAATAAGGAAAATTAAGGGAAAAAAAGAGGAAAAAAATTGAAATTTCGCTAAAATTATTCGTTTTTCTTGCTTTATTCGGTCAAATCTCGATTAAAAAAGGAAAATTAAGGGAAAAAAGAGGATAAAAATCGATATTTTGCTAAAATTATTCGTTTTTCTTGCTTTTTTCGGTCAAATCTCGATAAAATAAGGAAAATTAAGGTAAATAAATAGGAAAAAAATTGAAATTTCGCTAAAATTATTAGTTTTTCTTGCTTTTTTCCGTCAAATCTTGATAAAATAAGGAAAATTAAGGGAAAAAAGAGGATAAAAATTGATATTTCGCTAAAATTATTCGTTTTTCTTGCTTTTTTCGGTCAAATTTCGATAAAAAAAGGAAAATCAAGGGAAAAAAGATGATAAAAATTGATATTTCGCTAAAATTATTCGTTTTTCTTGCTTTTTGCGGTCAAATCTCGATAAAGTAAGGAAAATTAAGGGAAAAAAAGAGGAAAAAAATATATTTCGATAAAATTATTCGTTTTTCTTGCTTTTTTCGGTCAAATCTCGATAAAATAAGGAAAATTAAAGGAAAAAAAGAGGAAAAAAATTGAAATTTCGCTAAAAATATTCGTTTTTTTTTGCTTTTTTCGGTCAAATCTCGGTAAAATAAGGAAAATCAAGGGAAAGAAGATGATAAAAATTGAAATTTCGCTAAAATTATTTGTTTATCTTGCTTTTTTCGGTCAAATCTCGATAAAATAAGGAAAATTAAGGGAAAAAAAAATAGGAAAAAATTGAAATTTCGCTAAAATTATTCGTTTTTCTTGCTTTTTTCGGTCAAATCTCGATAAAATAAGGAAAATTAAGGGAAAAAAAGAGGATAAAAATTGAAATTTCGCTAAAATTATTCGTTTTTCTTTCTTTTTTCGGTCAAATCTCGATAAAATAAGGAAAATTAAAGGAAAAAAGAGGAAAAAAATTGAAATTTCGCTAAAATTATTCGTTTTTCATGCTTTTTTCGGTCAAATCTCGATAAAATAAGGAAAATTAAGGGAAAAAAAAGGAAAAAAATTGAAATTTCGCTAAAATTATTCGTTTTTCTTGCTTTTTTTCGGTCAAATCTCGATAAAATAAGGAAAATTAAGGGAAATAAATAGGAAAAAAATTGAAATTTCGCTAAATTAATTAGTTTTTCTTGCTTTTTTCCGTCAAATATCGATAAAATAAGGAAAATTAAGGGAAAAAAGAGGTTAAAAATAGATATTTCGCTAAAATTATTCGTTTTTTTTGCTTTTTTCGGTCAAATTTTGATAAAATAAGGAAAATCAAAGGAAAAAAGAGGATAAAAATTGATATTTTGCTAAAATTATTCGTTTTTCTTGCTTTTTTTGGTCAAATCTCGATAAAATAAGGAAAATTAAGGGAAAAAAAAGGAAAAAAATTGAAATTTCGCTAAAATTATTCGTTTTTCTTGCTTTTTTCGGTCAAATCTCGATAAAATAAGGAAAATTAAGGGAAATAAATAGGAAAAAAATTGAAATTTCGCTAAATTAATTAGTTTTTCTTGCTTTTTTCCGTCAAATCTCGATAAAATAAGGAAAATTAAGGGAAAAAAGAGGTTAAAAATAGATATTTCGCTAAAATTATTCGTTTTTTTTGCTTTTTTCGGTCAAATCTCGTTAAATGAGGAGAATGAAGGAAAAAAGAGGAAAATAATTGAAATTTCGCGAAAATTATTCGTTTTTCTTGCCTTTTTCGGTCAAATCTCGATAAAATAAGGAAAATTAAGGGAAAAAAAGAGGAAAAAAATTGAAATTTCGCTAAAATTATTCGTTTTTCTTGCTTTTTGCGGTCAAATCTCGATAAAATAAGGTATATTAAGGGAAAAAAAGAGGAAAGAAATTGAAATTTCTCTAAAATTATTCGTTTTTCTTGCTTTTTTCGGTCAAATCTCGATAAAATAAGGAAAATTAAGGGAAAAAAAGAGGAAAAAATTGAAATTTCGCTAAAATTATTCGTTTTTCTTGCTTTTTTCGGTCAAATCTCGATAAAATAGGGAAAATTAAGGGAAAAAAAGAGGAAAAAGATTGAAATTTAGCTAAAATTATTCGTTTTTCTTGCTTTTTTCGGTCAAATCTCGATAAAATAAGGAAAATTAAAGGAAAAAAAGAGGAAAAAAATTTAAATTTCGCTAAAAATATTCGTTTATTTTGCTTTTTTCGGTCAAATCTCGATAAAATAAGGATAATCAAGGGAAAGAAGATGATAAAAATTGAAATTTCGCTAAAATTATTCGTTTTTCTTGCTTTTTTCGGTCAAATCTCGATAAAATAAGGAAAATTAAGGGAAAAAAAAATAGGAAAAAATTGAAATTTCGCTAAAATTATTCGTTTTTCTTGCTTTTTTCGGTCAAATCTCGATAAAATAAGGAAAATTAAGGGAAAAAAAGAGGATAAAAATTGAAATTTCGCTAAAATTATTCGTTTTTCTTGCTTTTTTCGGTCAAATCTCGATAAAATAAGGAAAATTAAAGGAAAAAGAGGAAAAAAATTGAAATTTCGCTAAAATTATTCGTTTTTCATGCTTTTTTTCGGTCAAATCTCGATAAAATAAGGAAAATTAAGGGAAAAAAAAGGAAAAAAATTGAAATTTCGCTAAAATTATTCGTTTTTCTTGCTTTTTTCGGTCAAATCTCGATAAAATAAGGAAAATTAAGGGAAATAAATAGGAAAAAAATTGAAATTTCGCTAAATTAATTAGTTTTTCTTGCTTTTTTCCGTCAAATCTCGATAAAATAAGGAAAATTAAGGGAAAAAAGAGGTTAAAAATAGATATTTCGCTAAAATTATTCGTTTTTTTTGCTTTTTTCGGTGAAATTTTGATAAAATAAGGAAAATCAAAGGAAAAAAGAGGATAAAAATTGATATTTTGCTAAAATTATTCGTTTTTCTTGCTTTTTTCGGTCAAATCTCGTTAAATGAGGAGAATGAAGGAAAAAAAGGGGAAAATAATTGAAATTTCGCGAAAATTATTCGTTTTTCTTGCCTTTTTCGGTCAAATCTCGATAAAATAAGGAAAATTAAGGGAAAAAAAGAGGAAAAAAATTGAAATTTCGCTAAAATTATTCGTTTTTCTTGCTTTTTGCGGTCAAATCTCGATAAAATAAGGAAAATTAAGGGAAAAAAAGAGGATAAAAATTGATATTTCGATAAAATTATTCGTTTTTCTTGCTTTTTTCGGTCAAATCTCGATAAAATAAGGAAAATTAAGGGAAAAAAAGAGGATAAAAATTGAAATTTCAATAAAATTATTCGTTTTTCTTGCTTTTTTCGGTCAAATCTCGATTAAAAAAGGTAAATTAAGGGAAAAAAGAGGATAAAAATTGATATTTTGCTAAAATTATTCGTTTTTCTTGCTTTTTTCGGTCAAATCTCGTTAAATGAGGAGAATGAAGGAAAAAAAGAGGAAAATAATTGAAATTTCGCGAAAATTAATCGTTTTTCTTGCCTTTTTCGGTCAAATCTCGATAAAATAAGGAAAATTAAGGGAAAAAAAGAGGAAAAAAATTGAAATTTCGCTAAAATTATTCGTTTTTCTTGCTTTTTGCGGTCAAATCTTGATAAAATAAGGAAAATTAAGGGAAAAAAGAGGATTAAAATTGATATTTCGCAAACATTATTCGTTTTTCTTGCTTTTTTCGGTCAAATCTCGATAAAATAAGGAAAATTAAGGGAAAAAAAGAAGATAAAGTTGAAATTTCGCTAAAATTATTCGTTTTTCTTGCTTTTTTCGGTCAAATCTCGATAAAATTAAGGGAAAAAAAAGGAAAAAAATTGAAATTTCACTAAAATTATTCTTTTTTCTTATTTTTTTCGGTCAAATCTCGATAAAATAAGGAAAATTAAGGGAAAAAAAGAGGAAAAAAATTGAAATTTCGCCTAAATTATTCGTTTTTCTTGCTTTTTTCGGTCAAATCTCGATAAAATAAGGAAAATTAAGGGAAAAAAAGAGGATAAAAATTGAAATTTCGCTAAAAATATTCAATTTTCTTGCTTTTTTCGGTCAAATCTCGATAAAATAAGGAATATTAAGGGAAAAAAAGAGGAAAAAAATTGAAATTTCGCTAAAATTATTCGTTTTTCTTGCTTTTTTCGGTCAAAGCTCGATAAAATAAGGAAAATTAAGGGAAAAAAAGAGGAGAAAAATTGAAATTTCGCAAAAATTAATTGTTTTTCTTGCTTTTTGGTCAAATCTCGATAAAATAAGGAAAATTAAGGGAAAAAAAGAGGATAAAAATTGAAATTTCGCTAAAATTATTTGTTTTTCTTGTTTTTTCGGTCAAATCTCGATAAAATAAGGAAAATTAAGGGAAAAAAAGAAGATAAAATTGAAATTTCGCTAAAATTATTTGTTTTTCTTGCTTTTTTCGGTCAAATCTCGATAAAATTAGTAAAATTAAGGGAAAAAAGGAAAAAAATTGAAATTTCACTAAAATTATTCGTTTTTCTTTCTTTTTTCGGTCAAATCTCGATAAAATAAGGAAAATTAAGGGAAAAAAAGAGGATAAAAATTGAAATTTGGCTAAAATTATTTGTTTTTCTTGCGTTTTTCGGTCAAATCTCGATAAAATAAGGAAAATTAAGGGAAAAAAAGAGGAAAAAAATTGAAATTTCGCTAAAATTATTCGTTTTTCTTGCTTTTTTTCGGTCAAATCTCGATAAAATAAGGAAAATTAAGGGAAAAAAAGAGGATAAAAATTAATATTTCGAATAAATTATTCGTTCTTCTTGCTTTTTTCGATCAAATCTCGTTAAATGAGGAGAATGAAGGAAAAAATGAGGTAAAAAATTGAAATTTCGCTAAAATTATTCGTTTTTCTTGCTTTTTTTGGTCAAATCTCGATAAAATAAGGAAAATTAAGGGAAAAAAAGGAAAAAAATTGAAATTCCACTAAAATTATTCGTTTTTCTTGCTTTTTTCGGTCAAATCTCTATAAAATAAGGAAAATTAAGGGAAAAAAAGAGGAAAAAAATTGAAATTTCGCTAAAATTATTCGTTTTTCTTGCTTTATTCGGTCAAATCTCGATTAAAAAAGGAAAATTAAGGGAAAAAAGAGGATAAAAATTGATATTTTGCTAAAATTATTCGTTTTTCTTGCTTTTTTCGGTCAAATCTCGTTAAATGAGGAGAATGAAGGAAAAAAAGAGGAAAATAATTGAAATTTCGCGAAAATTATTCGTTTTTCTTGCCTTTTTCGGTCAAATCTCGATAAAATAAGGAAAATTAAGGGAAAAAAAGAGGAAAAAAATTGAAATTTCGCTAAAATTATTCGTTTTTCTTGCTTTTTGCGGTTAAATCTCGATAAAATAAGGAAAATTAAGGGAAAAAAGAGGATAAAAATTGATATTTCGATAAAATTATTCGTTTTTCTTGCTTTTTTCGGTCAAATCTCGATAACATAAGGAAAATTAAGGGAAAAAAGAGGATAAAAATTGATATTTCGCTAAAATAATTCGTTTTTCTTGCTTTTTTTCGGTCAAATCTCGATAAAATAAGGAAAATTAAGGGAAAAAAGAGGATAAAAATGGATATTTCGCTAAAATTATTCGTTTTTCTTGCTTTTTTCGGTCAAATCTCGATAAAATAAGGAAAATTAAGGGAAAAAAAGAAGATAAAGTTGAAATTTCGCTAAAATTATTCGTTTTTCTTGCTTTTTTTCGGTCAAATCTCGATAAAATTAGGAAAATTAAGGGAAAAAAAGAGGATAAAAATTGAAATTTCGCTAAAATTATTCGTTTTTCTTGCTTTTTTCGGTCAAATCTCGATTAAAAAAGGAAAAGTAAGGGAAAAAAGAGGATAAAAATTGATATTTTGCTAAAATTATTCGTTTTTCTTGCTTTTTTCGGTCAAATCTCGTTAAATGAGGAGAATGAAGGAAAAAAAGAGGAAAATAATTGAAATTTCGCGAAAATTATTCGTTTTTTCTTGCCTTTTTCGGTCAAATCTCGATAAAATAAGGAAAATTAAGGGAAAAAAAGAGGAAAAAAATTGAAATTTCGCTAAAAATTATTCGTTTTTCTTGCTTTTTGCGGTCAAATCTCGATAAAATAAGGAAAATTAAGGGAAAAAAGAGGATAAAAATTGATATTTCGCTAAAATGATTCGTTTTTCTTGCTTTTTTCGGTCAAATCTCGATAAAATAAGGAAAATTAAGGGAAAAAAAGAAGATAAAGTTGAAATTTTGCTAAAATTATTCGTTTTTCTTGCTTTTTTCGATCAAATCTCGATAAAATTAGGAAAATTAAGGGAAAAAAAGGAAAAAAATTGAAATTTCACTAAAATTATTCGTTTTTCTTTCTTTTTTCGGTCAAATCTCGATAAAATAAGGAAAATTAAGGGAAAAAAAGAGGAAAAAAATTGAAATTTCGCCTAAATTATTCGTTTTTCTTGCTTTTTTCGGTCGAATCTCGATAAAATAAGGAAAATTAAGGGAAAAAAAGAGGATAAAAATTGAAATTTCGCTAAAAATATTCGTTTTTCTAGCTTTTTTCGGTCAAATCTCGATAAAATAAGGAATATTAAGGGAAAAAAAGAGGAAAAAAATTGAAATTTCGCTAAAATTATTCGTTTTGCTTGCTTTTTTCGGTCAAATCTCGATAAAATAAGGAAAATTAAGGGAAAAAAAGAGGAAAAAAATTGAAATTTCGCTTAAATTATTCGTTTTTCTTGCTTTTTTCGGTCAAAAAAATTGAAATTTCGCTAATATTATTCGTTTTTCTTGCTTTTTTCGGTCAAATCTCGATAAAATAAGGAAAATTAAGGGAATAAAGAGGAATAAAATTGAAATTTCGCTAAAATTATTCGTTTTTCTTGCTTTTTTCGGTCAAATCTCGATAAAATTAGTAAAATTAAGGGAAAAAAAGGAAAAAAATTGAAATTTCACTAAAATTATTCGTTTTTCTTTCTTTTTTCGGTCAAATCTCGATAAAATAAGGAAAATTAAGGGAAAAAAAGAGGATAAAAATTGAAATTTGGCTAAAATCATTTGTTTTTCTTGCGTTTTTCGGTCAAATCTCGATTAAATAAGGAAAATTAAGGGAAAAAAAGAGGAAAAAAATTGAAATTTCGCTAAAATTATTCGTTTTTCTTGCTTTTTTTCGGTCAAATCTCGATAAAATAAGGAAAATTAAGGGAAAAAAAGAGGATAAAAATTGATATTTCGAATAAATTATTCGTTCTTCTTGCTTTTTTCGGTCAAATCTCGTTAAATGAGGAAAATGAAGGAAAAAATGAGGTAAAAAATTGAAATTTCGCTAAAATTATTCGTTTTTCTTCCTTTTTTTGGTCAAATCTCGATAAAATAAGGAAAATTAAGGGAAAAAAAGGAAAAATATTGAAATTCCACTAAAATTATTCGTTTTTCTTGCTTTTTTTCGGTCAAATCTCTATAAAATAAGGAAAATTAAGGGAAAAAAAGAGGAAAAAAATTGAAATTTCGCTAAAATTATTCGTTTTTCTTGCTTTATTCGGTCAAATCTCGATTAAAAAAGGAAAATTAAGGGAAAAAAGAGGATAAAAATTGATATTTTGCTAAAATTATTCGTTTTTCTTGCTTTTTTCGGTCAAATCTCGCTAAATGAGGAGAATGAAGGAAAAAAAGAGGAAAATAATTGAAATTTCGCGAAAATTATTCGTTTTTCTTGCCTTTTTCGGTCAAATCTCGATAAAATAAGGAAAATTAAGGGAAAAAAAAGAGGAAAAAAATTGAAATTTCGCTAAAATTATTCGTTTTTCTTGCTTTTTGCGGTCAAATCTCGATAAAATAAGGAAAATTAAGGGAAAAAAGAGGATAAAAATTGATATTTCGATAAAATTATTCGTTTTTCTTGCTTTTTTCGGTCAAATCTCGATAAAATAAGGAAAATTAAGGGAAAAAAGAGGATAAAAATTGATATTTCGCTAAAATAATTCGTTTTTCTTGCTTTTTTCGGTCAAATCTCGATAAAATAAGGAAAATTAAGGGAAAAAAGAGGATAAAAATTGATATTTCGCTAAAATTATTCGTTTTTCTTGCTTTTTTTCGGTCAAATCTCGATAAAATAAGGAAAATTAAGGGAAAAAAGAAGATAAAGTTGAAATTTCGCTAAAATTATTCGTTTTTCTTGCTTTTTTCGGTCAAATCTCGATAAAATTAGGAAAATTAAGGGAAAAAAAGGAAAAAAATTGAAATTTCACTAAAATTATTCGTTTTTCTTTCTTTTTTCGGTCAAATCTCGATAAAATATGGAAAATTAAGGGAAAAAAAAAGGAAAAAAATTGAAATTTCGCTAAAAATATTCGTTTTTCTTGCTTTTTTCGGTCAAATCTCGATAAAATAAGGAATATTAAGGGAAAAAAAGAGGAAAAAAATTGAAATTTCGCTAAAATTATTCGTTTTTCTTGCTTTTTTCGGTCAAATCTCGATAAAATAAGGAAAATTAAGGGAAAAAAGAGGATAAAAATTGATATTTCGCTAAAATGATTCGTTTTTCTTGCTTTTTTCGGTCAAATCTCGATAAAATAAGGAAAATTAAGGGAAAAAAAGAAGATAAAGTTGAAATTTTGCTAAAATTATTCGTTTTTCTTGCTTTTTTCGATCAAATCTCGATAAAATTAGGAAAATTAAGGGAAAAAAAGGAAAAAAATTGAAATTTCACTAAAATTATTCGTTTTTCTTTCTTTTTTCGGTCAAATCTCGATAAAATAAGGAAAATTAAGGGAAAAAAAGAGGAAAAAAATTGAAATTTCGCCTAAATTATTCGTTTTTCTTGCTTTTTTCGGTCGAATCTCGATAAAATAAGGAAAATTAAGGGAAAAAAAGAGGATAAAAATTGAAATTTCGCTAAAAATATTCGTTTTTCTAGCTTTTTTCGGTCAAATCTCGATAAAATAAGGAATATTAAGGGAAAAAAAGAGGAAAAAAATTGAAATTTCGCTAAAATTATTCGTTTTGCTTGCTTTTTTCGGTCAAATCTCGATAAAATAAGGAAAATTAAGGGAAAAAAAGAGGAAAAAAATTGAAATTTCGCTTAAATTATTCGTTTTTCTTGCTTTTTTCGGTCAAAAAAATTGAAATTTCGCTAATATTATTCGTTTTTCTTGCTTTTTTCGGTCAAATCTCGATAAAATAAGGAAAATTAAGGGAAAAAAGAGGAATAAAATTGAAATTTCGCTAAAATTATTCGTTTTTCTTGCTTTTTTCGGTCAAATCTCGATAAAATTAGTAAAATTAAGGGAAAAAAAGGAAAAAAATTGAAATTTCACTAAAATTATTCGTTTTTCTTTCTTTTTTCGGTCAAATCTCGATAAAATAAGGAAAATTAAGGGAAAAAAAGAGGATAAAAATTGAAATTTGGCTAAAATCATTTGTTTTTCTTGCGTTTTTCGGTCAAATCTCGATAAAATAAGGAAAATTAAGGGAAAAAAAGAGGAAAAAAATTGAAATTTCGCTAAAATTATTCGTTTTTCTTGCTTTTTTCGGTCAAATCTCGATAAAATAAGGAAAATTAAGGGAAAAAAAGAGGATAAAAATTGATATTTCGAATAAATTATTCGTTCTTCTTGCTTTTTTCGGTCAAATCTCGTTAAATGAGGAGAATGAAGGAAAAAATGAGGTAAAAAATTGAAATTTCGCTAAAATTATTCGTTTTTCTTCCTTTTTTTGGTCAAATCTCGATAAAATAAGGAAAATTAAGGGAAAAAAAAGGAAAAATATTGAAATTCCACTAAAATTATTCGTTTTTCTTGCTTTTTTCGGTCAAATCTCTATAAAATAAGGAAAATTAAGGGAAAAAAAGAGGAAAAAAATTGAAATTTCGCTAAAATTATTCGTTTTTCTTGCTTTATTCGGTCAAATCTCGATTAAAAAAGGAAAATTAAGGGAAAAAAGAGGATAAAAATTGATATTTTGCTAAAATTATTCGTTTTTCTTGCTTTTTTCGGTCAAATCTCGTTAAATGAGGAGAATGAAGGAAAAAAAGAGGAAAATAATTGAAATTTCGCGAAAATTATTCGTTTTTCTTGCCTTTTTCGGTCAAATCTCGATAAAATAAGGAAAATTAAGGGAAAAAAAGAGGAAAAAAATTGAAATTTCGCTAAAATTATTCGTTTTTCTTGCTTTTTGCGGTCAAATCTCGATAAAATAAGGAAAATTAAGGGAAAAAAGAGGATAAAAATTGATATTTCGATAAAATTATTCGTTTTTCTTGCTTTTTTCGGTCAAATCTCGATAAAATAAGGAAAATTAAGGGAAAAAAGAGGATAAAAATTGATATTTCGCTAAAATAATTCGTTTTTCTTGCTTTTTTCGGTCAAATCTCGATAAAATAAGGAAAATTAAGGGAAAAAAGAGGATAAAAATTGATATTTCGCTAAAATTATTCGTTTTTCTTGCTTTTTTCGGTCAAATCTCGATAAAATAAGGAAAATTAAGGGAAAAAAGAAGATAAAGTTGAAATTTCGCTAAAATTATTCGTTTTTCTTGCTTTTTTCGGTCAAATCTCGATAAAATTAGGAAAATTAAGGGAAAAAAAGGAAAAAAATTGAAATTTCACTAAAATTATTCGTTTTTCTTTCTTTTTTCGGTCAAATCTCGATAAAATATGGAAAATTAAGGGAAAAAAAAAGGAAAAAAATTGAAATTTCGCTAAAAATATTCGTTTTTCTTGCTTTTTTCGGTCAAATCTCGATAAAATAAGGAATATTAAGGGAAAAAAAGAGGAAAAAAATTGAAATTTCGCTAAAATTATTCGTTTTTCTTGCTTTTTTCGGTCAAAGCTCGATAAAATAAGGAAAATTAAGGGAAAAAAAGAGGAGAAAAATTGAAATTTCGCAAAAATTAATTGTTTTTCTTGCTTTTTGGTCAAATCTCGATAAAATAAGGAAAATTAAGGGAAAAAAAGAGGATAAAAATTGAAATTTCGCTAAAATTATTTGTTTTTCTTGCTTTTTTCGGTCAAATCTCGATAAAATAAGGAAAATTAAGGGAAAAAAAGAAGATAAAATTGAAATTTCGCTAAAATTATTTGTTTTTCTTGCTTTTTTCGGTCAAATCTCGATAAAATTAGTAAAATTAAGGGAAAAAAAGGAAAAAAATTGAAATTTCACTAAAATTATTCGTTTTTCTTTCTTTTTTCGGTCAAATCTCGATAAAATAAGGAAAATTAAGGGAAAAAAAGAGGATAAAAATTGAAATTTGGCTAAAATTATTTGTTTTTCTTGCGTTTTTTCGGTCAAATCTCGATAAAATAAGGAAAATTAAGGGAAAAAAAGAGGAAAAAAATTGAAATTTCGCTAAAATTATTCGTTTTTCTTGCTTTTTTCGGTCAAATCTCGATAAAATAAGGAAAATTAAGGGAAAAAAAGAGGATAAAAATTAATATTTCGAATAAATTATTCGTTCTTCTTGCTTTTTTCGATCAAATCTCGTTAAATGAGGAGAATGAAGGAAAAAATGAGGTAAAAAATTGAAATTTCGCTAAAATTATTCGTTTTTCTTGCTTTTTTTGGTCAAATCTCGATAAAATAAGGAAAATTAAGGGAAAAAAAGGAAAAATATTGAAATTCCACTAAAATTATTCGTTTTTCTTGCTTTTTTCGGTCAAATCTCTATAAAATAAGGAAAATTAAGGGAAAAAAAGAGGAAAAAAATTGAAATTTCGCTAAAATTATTCGTTTTTCTTGCTTTATTCGGTCAAATCTCGATTAAAAAAGGAAAATTAAGGGAAAAAAGAGGATAAAAATTGATATTTTGCTAAAATTATTCGTTTTTCTTGCTTTTTTCGGTCAAATCTCGTTAAATGAGGAGAATGAAGGAAAAAAAGAGGAAAATAATTGAAATTTCGCGAAAATTATTCGTTTTTCTTGCCTTTTTCGGTCAAATCTCGATAAAATAAGGAAAATTAAGGGAAAAAAAGAGGAAAAAAATTGAAATTTCGCTAAAATTATTCGTTTTTCTTGCTTTTTGCGGTTAAATCTCGATAAAATAAGGAAAATTAAGGGAAAAAAGAGGATAAAAATTGATATTTCGATAAAATTATTCGTTTTTCTTGCTTTTTTCGGTCAAATCTCGATAACATAAGGAAAATTAAGGGAAAAAAGAGGATAAAAATTGATATTTCGCTAAAATAATTCGTTTTTCTTGCTTTTTTCGGTCAAATCTCGATAAAATAAGGAAAATTAAGGGAAAAAAGAGGATAAAAATTGATATTTCGCTAAAATTATTCGTTTTTCTTGCTTTTTTCGGTCAAATCTCGATAAAATAAGGAAAATTAAGGGAAAAAAAGAAGATAAAGTTGAAATTTCGCTAAAATTATTCGTTTTTCTTGCTTTTTTCGGTCAAATCTCGATAAAATTAGGAAAATTAAGGGAAAAAAAGAGGATAAAAATTGAAATTTCGCTAAAATTATTCGTTTTTCTTGCTTTTTTCGGTCAAATCTCGATTAAAAAAGGAAAAGTAAGGGAAAAAAGAGGATAAAAATTGATATTTTGCTAAAATTATTCGTTTTTCTTGCTTTTTTCGGTCAAATCTCGTTAAATGAGGAGAATGAAGGAAAAAAAGAGGAAAATAATTGAAATTTCGCGAAAATTATTCGTTTTTCTTGCCTTTTTCGGTCAAATCTCGATAAAATAAGGAAAATTAAGGGAAAAAAAGAGGAAAAAAATTGAAATTTCGCTAAAAATTATTCGTTTTTCTTGCTTTTTGCGGTCAAATCTCGATAAAATAAGGAAAATTAAGGGAAAAAAGAGGATAAAAATTGATATTTCGCTAAAATGATTCGTTTTTCTTGCTTTTTTCGGTCAAATCTCGATAAAATAAGGAAAATTAAGGGAAAAAAAGAAGATAAAGTTGAAATTTTGCTAAAATTATTCGTTTTTCTTGCTTTTTTCGGTCAAATCTCGATAAAATTAGGAAAATTAAGGGAAAAAAAGGAAAAAAATTGAAATTTCACTAAAATTATTCGTTTTTCTTTCTTTTTTCGGTCAAATCTCGATAAAATAAGGAAAATTAAGGGAAAAAAAGAGGAAAAAAATTGAAATTTCGCCTAAATTATTCGTTTTTCTTGCTTTTTTCGGTCGAATCTCGATAAAATAAGGAAAATTAAGGGAAAAAAAGAGGATAAAAATTGAAATTTCGCTAAAAATATTCGTTTTTCTAGCTTTTTTCGGTCAAATCTCGATAAAATAAGGAATATTAAGGGAAAAAAAGAGGAAAAAAATTGAAATTTCGCTAAAATTATTCGTTTTGCTTGCTTTTTTCGGTCAAATCTCGATAAAATAAGGAAAATTAAGGGAAAAAAAGAGGAAAAAAATTGAAATTTCGCTTAAATTATTCGTTTTTCTTGCTTTTTTCGGTCAAAAAAATTGAAATTTCGCTAATATTATTCGTTTTTCTTGCTTTTTTCGGTCAAATCTCGATAAAATAAGGAAAATTAAGGGAAAAAAGAGGAATAAAATTGAAATTTCGCTAAAATTATTCGTTTTTCTTGCTTTTTTCGGTCAAATCTCGATAAAATTAGTAAAATTAAGGGAAAAAAAGGAAAAAAATTGAAATTTCACTAAAATTATTCGTTTTTCTTTCTTTTTTCGGTCAAATCTCGATAAAATAAGGAAAATTAAGGGAAAAAAAGAGGATAAAAATTGAAATTTGGCTAAAATCATTTGTTTTTCTTGCGTTTTTCGGTCAAATCTCGATAAAATAAGGAAAATTAAGGGAAAAAAAGAGGAAAAAAATTGAAATTTCGCTAAAATTATTCGTTTTTTCTTGCTTTTTTCGGTCAAATCTCGATAAAATAAGGAAAATTAAGGGAAAAAAAGAGGATAAAAATTGATATTTCGAATAAATTATTCGTTCTTCTTGCTTTTTTCGGTCAAATCTCGTTAAATGAGGAGAATGAAGGAAAAAATGAGGTAAAAAATTGAAATTTCGCTAAAATTATTCGTTTTTCTTCCTTTTTTTGGTCAAATCTCGATAAAATAAGGAAAATTAAGGGAAAAAAAGGAAAAATATTGAAATTCCACTAAAATTATTCGTTTTTCTTGCTTTTTTCGGTCAAATCTCTATAAAATAAGGAAAATTAAGGGAAAAAAAGAGGAAAAAAATTGAAATTTCGCTAAAATTATTCGTTTTTCTTGCTTTATTCGGTCAAATCTCGATTAAAAAAGGAAAATTAAGGGAAAAAAGAGGATAAAAATTGATATTTTGCTAAAATTATTCGTTTTTCTTGCTTTTTTCGGTCAAATCTCGTTAAATGAGGAGAATGAAGGAAAAAAAGAGGAAAATAATTGAAATTTCGCGAAAATTATTCGTTTTTCTTGCCTTTTTCGGTCAAATCTCGATAAAATAAGGAAAATTAAGGGAAAAAAAGAGGAAAAAAATTGAAATTTCGCTAAAATTATTCGTTTTTCTTGCTTTTTGCGGTCAAATCTCGATAAAATAAGGAAAATTAAGGGAAAAAAGAGGATAAAAATTGATATTTCGATAAAATTATTCGTTTTTCTTGCTTTTTTCGGTCAAATCTCGATAAAATAAGGAAAATTAAGGGAAAAAAGAGGATAAAAATTGATATTTCGCTAAAATAATTCGTTTTTCTTGCTTTTTTCGGTCAAATCTCGATAAAATAAGGAAAATTAAGGGAAAAAAGAGGATAAAAATTGATATTTCGCTAAAATTATTCGTTTTTCTTGCTTTTTTCGGTCAAATCTCGATAAAATAAGGAAAATTAAGGGAAAAAAGAAGATAAAGTTGAAATTTCGCTAAAATTATTCGTTTTTCTTGCTTTTTTCGGTCAAATCTCGATAAAATTAGGAAAATTAAGGGAAAAAAAGGAAAAAAATTGAAATTTCACTAAAATTATTCGTTTTTCTTTCTTTTTTCGGTCAAATCTCGATAAAATATGGAAAATTAAGGGAAAAAAAAAGGAAAAAAATTGAAATTTCGCTTAAATTATTCGTTTTTCTTGCTTTTTTCGGTCAAAGCTCGATAAAATAAGGAAAATTAAGGGAAAAAAAGAGGATAAAAATTGAAATTTCGCTAAATTATTCGTTTTTCTTGCTTTTTTCGGTCAAATCTCGATAAAATAAGGAAAATTAAGGAAAAAAAGAGGAAAAAAATTGAAATTTCGCCTAAATTATTCGTTTTTCTTGCTTTTTTCGGTCAAATCTCGATAAAATAAGGAAAATTAAGGGAAAAAAAGAGGATAAAAATTGAAATTTCGCTAAAATTATTCGTTTTTCTTGCTTTTTTCGGTCAAATCTCGATTAAAAAAGGAAAATTAAGGGAAAAAAGAGGATAAAAATTGATATTTTGCTTAAATTATTCGTTTTTCTTGCTTTTTTCGGTCAAATCTCGTTAAATGAGGAGAATGAAGGAAAAAAAGAGGACAATAATTGAAATTTCGCTAAAATTATTCGTTTTTCTTGCCTTTTTCGGTCAAATCTCGATAAAATAAGGAAAATTAAGGGAAAAAAAGAGGAAAAAAATTGAAATTTCGCTAAAATTATTCGTTTTTCTTGCTTTTTGCGGTCAAATCTCGATAAAATAAGGAAAATTAAGGGAAAAAAAGAGGATAAAAATGGAAATTTCGCTAAAATTATTCGTTTTTCTTGCTTTTTTCGGTCAAATCTCGATTAAAAAAGGAAAATTAAGGGAAAAATGAGGATAAAAATTGATATTTTGCTAAAATTATTCGTTTTTCTTGCTTTTTTCGGTCAAATCTCGTTAAATGAGGAGAATGAAGGAATAAAAGAGGAAAATAATTGAAATTTTGCGAAAATTATTCGTTTTTCTTGCCTTTTTCGGTCAAATCTCGATAAAATAAGGAAAATTAAGGGAAAAAAAGAGGATAAAAATTGATATTTCGCTAAAATTATTCGTTTTTCTTGCTTTTTTCGGTCAAATCTCGATAAAATAAGGAAAATTAAGGGAAAAAAAGAAGATAAAGTTGAAATTTCGCTAAAATTATTCGTTTTTCTTGCTTTTTTCGGTCAAATCTCGATAAAATTAGAAAAATTAAGGGAAAAAAAGGAAAAAAATTGAAATTTCACTAAAATTATTCGTTTTTCTTTCTTTTTTCGGTCAAATCTCGATAAAATAAGGAAAATTAAGGGAAAAAAAGAGGAAAAAAATTGAAATTTCGCCTAAATTATTCGTTTTTCTTGCTTTTTTCGGTCAAATCTCGATAAAATAACGAAAATTAAGGGTAAAAAAGAGGATAAAAATTGAAATTTCGCTAAAAATATTCGTTTTTCTTGCTTTTTTCGGTCAAATCTCGATAAAATAAGGAATATTAAGGGAAAAAAGAGGAAAAAAATTGAAATTTCGCTAAAATTATTCGTTTTGCTTGCTTTTTTCGGTCAAATCTCGATAAAATAAGGAAAATTAAGGGAAAAAAAGAGGAAAAAAATTGAAATTTCGCTAATATTATTCGTTTTTCTTGCTTTTTTCGGTCAAATCTCGATAAAATAAGGAAAATTAAGGGAAAAAAAGAGGAATAAAATTGAAATTTCGCTAACAATATTCGTTTTTCTTGCTTTTTTCGGTCAAATCTCGATAAAATAAGGAAAATTAAGGGAAAAAAAGAGGAAAAAAATTGAAATTTCGCTAAAATTATTCGTTTTGCTTGCTTTTTTCGGTCAAATCTCGATAAAATAAGGAAAATTAAGGGAAAAAAAGAGGATAAAAATTGAAATTTAGCTAAAGTTATTCGTTTTTTTTTTTCTTTTTTCGGTCAAATCTCGATAAAATAAGGAAAATTAAGGGAAAAAAATTGAAATTTCGCCTAAATTATTCGTTTTTCTTGCTTTTTGCGGTTAAATCTCGATAAAGTAAGGAAAATTTAAGGAAAAAAAGAGGAAAAATATTGAAATTTCGCTAAAATTATTCGTTTTTCATGCTTTTTTCGGTCAAATCTCGATAAAATAAGGAAAATTAAGGGAAAAAAATTGAAATTTCGCTAAAAATTATTCGTTTTTCTTGCTTTTTTCGGTCAAAGCTCGATAAAATAAGGAAAATTAAGGGAAAAAAGAGGATAAAAATTGAAATTTAGCTAAAGTTATTCGTTTTTTTGCTTTTTTCGGTCAAATCTCGATAAAATCAGGAAAATTAAGGGAAAAAAAGAGGAAAAAAATTGAAATTTCGCTAAAATTATTCGTTTTTCTTGCTTTTTTCGGTCAAATCTCGATAAAAAAAGGAAAATTAAGGGAAAAAAAGAGGAAAAAAATTGAAATTTTGCTAAAATTATTCGTTTTTCTTGCTTTTTTCGGTCAAATGTCGATAAAATAAGGAAAATTAAAAGAAAAAAAGAGGATAAAAATTGATATTTCGCAAAATTTATTCGTTTTTCTTGCTTTTTTCGGTCAAATCTCGATAAAATAAGGAAAATCAAGGGAAAAAAAGATGATAAAAATTGATATTTCGCTAAAATTATTCGTTTTTCTTGCTTTTTTCGGTCAAATCTCGATAAAATTAGGAAAATTAAGGGAAGAAAAGAGGAAAAAAATTGAAATTTCGCTAAAATTATTCGTTATTCTTGCTTTTTGCGGTCAAATCTCGATAAAGTAAGGAAAATTAAGGGAAAAAAAGAGGAAAAAAATTTATATTTCGCTAAAATTATTCGTTTTTCTTGCTTTTTTCGGTCAAATCACGATACAATAAGGAAAATTAATGAAAAAAAAAGAGGAAAAAAATTGAAATTTCGCTAAAATTATTCGTTTTTCTTGCTTTTTTCGGTCAAATCTCGATAAAATAAGAAAAATTAAGGGAAAAAAAGAGGAAAAAAAATTGATATTTCGCTAAAATTATTCGTTTTTCTTGCTTTTTTCGGTCAAATCTCGATAAAATAAGGAAAATCAAGGGAAAAAAAGAGGAAAAAAATTGAAATTTCGCTAAAATTATTCGTTTTTCTTGCTTTTTTCGGTCAAATCTCGATAAAATAAGGAAAATTAAGGGAAAAAAAGACGAAAAAGATTGAAATTTCGCTAAAATTGTTCGTTTTTCTTGCTTTTTTCGGTCAAATCTCGATTAAAAAAGGAAAATTAAGGGAAAAAAGAGGATAAAAATTGATATTTTGCTAAAATTATTCGTTTTTCTTGCTTTTTTCGGTCAAATCTCGCTAAATGAGGAGAATGAAGGAAAAAAAGAGGAAAATAATTGAAATTTCGCGAAAATTATTCGTTTTTCTTGCCTTTTTCGGTCAAATCTCGATATAATAAGGAAAATTAAGGGAAAAAAAGAGGAAAAAAATTGAAATTTCGCTAAAATTATTCGTTTTTCTTGCTTTTTGCGGTCAAATCTCGATAAAATAAGGAAAATTAAGGGAAAAAAAGAGGATAAAAATTGATATTTCGATAAAATTATTCGTTTTTCTTGCTTTTTTCGGTCAAATCTCGATAAAATAAGGAAAATTAAGGGAAAAAAGAGGATAAAAATTGATATTTCGCTAAAATAATTCGTTTTTCTTGCTTTTTTCGGTCAAATCTCGATAAAATAAGGAAAATTAAGGGAAAAAAGAGGATAAAAATTGATATTTCGCTAAAATTATTCGTTTTTCTTGCTTTTTTCGGTCAAATCTCGATAAAATAAGGAAATTAAGGGAAAAAAGAAGATAAAGTTGAAATTTCGCTAAAATTATTCGTTTTTCTTGCTTTTTTCGGTCAAATCTCGATAAAATTAGGAAAATTAAGGGAAAAAAAGGAAAAAAATTGAAATTTCACTAAAATTATTCGTTTTTCTTTCTTTTTTCGGTCAAATCTCGATAAAATATGGAAAATTAAGGAAAAAAAAAGGAAAAAAAATTGAAATTTCGCTAAAAATATTCGTTTTTCTTGCTTTTTTTCGGTCAAATCTCGATAAAATAAGGAATATTAAGGGAAAAAAAGAGGAAAAAAATTGAAATTTCGCTAAAATTATTCGTTTTTCTTGCTTTTTTCGGTCAAATCTCGATAAAATAAGGAAAATTAAGGGAAAAAAGAGGATAAAAATTGATATTTCGCTAAAATGATTCGTTTTTCTTGCTTTTTTCGGTCAATCTCGATAAAATAAGGAAAATTAAGGGAAAAAAAGAAGATAAAGTTGAAATTTGCTAAAATTATTCGTTTTTTCTTGCTTTTTTCGATCAAATCTCGATAAAATTAGGAAATTAAGGGAAAAAAAGGAAAAAAATTGAAATTTCACTAAAATTATTCGTTTTTCTTTCTTTTTTCGGTCAAATCTCGATAAAATAAGGAAAATTAAGGAAAAAAAGAGGAAAAAAATTGAAATTTCGCCTAAATTATTCGTTTTTCTTGCTTTTTTTCGGTCGAATCTCGATAAAATAAGGAAAATTAAGGGAAAAAAAGAGGATAAAAATTGAAATTTCGCTAAAAATATTCGTTTTTCTAGCTTATTTCGGTCAAATCTCGATAAAATAAGGAATATTAAGGGAAAAAAAGAGGAAAAAAATTGAAATTTCGCTAAAATTATTCGTTTTGCTTGCTTTTTTCGGTCAAATCTCGATAAAATAAGGAAAATTAAGGGAAAAAAAGAGGAAAAAAATTGAAATTTCGCTTAAATTATTCGTTTTTCTTGCTTTTTTCGGTCAAAAAAATTGAAATTTCGCTAATATTATTCGTTTTTCTTGCTTTTTTCGGTCAAATCTCGATAAAATAAGGAAAATTAAGGGAAAAAAGAGGAATAAAATTGAAATTTCGCTAAAATTATTCGTTTTTTCTTGCTTTTTTCGGTCAAATCTCGATAAAATTAGTAAAATTAAGGGAAAAAAAGGAAAAAAATTGAAATTTCACTAAAATTATTCGTTTTTCTTTCTTTTTTCGGTCAAATCTCGATAAAATAAGGAAAATTAAGGGAAAAAAAGAGGATTATAAAATTGAAATTTGGCTAAAATCATTTGTTTTTCTTGCGTTTTCGGTCAAATCTCGATAAAATAAGGAAAATTAAGGGAAAAAAAGAGGAAAAAAATTGAAATTTCGCTAAAATTATTCGTTTTCTTGCTTTTTTCGGTCAAATCTCGATAAAATAAGGAAAATTAAGGAAAAAAAGAGATAAAAATTGATATTTCGAATAAATTATTCGGTTCTTCTTGCTTTTTTCGGTCAAATCTCATTAAATGAGGAGAATGAAGGAAAAAATGAGTAAAAAATTGAAATTTCGCTAAAATTATTCGTTTTTCTTCCTTTTTTTTGGTCAAATCTCGATAAAATAAGGAAAATTAAGGGAAAAAAAGGAAAAATATTGAAATTCCACTAAAATTATTCGTTTTTCTTGCTTTTTTCGGTCAAATCTCTATAAAATAAGGAAAATTAAGGGAAAAAAAGAGGAAAAAAATTGAAATTTCGCTAAAATTATTCGTTTTTTCCTTGCTTTATTCGGTCAAATCTCGATTAAAAAAGGAAAATTAAGGGAAAAAAGAGGATAAAAATTGATATTTCGCTAAAATTATTTGTTTTTTCTTGCTTTTTTCGGTCAAAGCTCGATAAAATAAGGAAAATTAAGGAAAAAAAAGAGGAGAAAAATTGGAAATTTCGCAAAAATTAATTGTTTTTCTTGCTTTTTGGTCAAATCTCGATAAAATAAGGAAAATTAAGGGAAAAAAAAGAGGATAAAAATTGAAATTTCGCTAAAATTATTTGTTTTTCTTGCTTTTTTCGGTCAAATCTCGATAAAATAAGGAAAATTAAGGGAAAAAAAGAAGATAAAATTGAAATTTCGCTAAAATTATTTGTTTTTCTTGCTTTTTCGGTCAATCTCGATAAAATTAGTAAAATTAAGGGAAAAAAAAGGAAAAAAATTGAAATTTCACTAAAATTATTCGTTTTTCTTTCTTTTTTCGGTCAAATCTCGATAAAATAAGGAAAATTAAGGGAAAAAAAGAGGATAAAAATTGAAATTTGGCTAAAATTATTTGTTTTTCTTGCGTTTTTCGGTCAAATCTCGATAAAATAAGGAAAATTAAGGGAAAAAAAGAGGAAAAAAATTGAAATTTCGCTAAAATTATTCGTTTTTCTTGCTTTTTTCGGTCAAATCTCGATAAAATAAGGAAAATTAAGGGAAAAAAAGAGGATAAAAATTAATATTTCGAATAAATTATTCGTTCTTCTTGCTTTTTCGATCAAATCTCGTTAAATGAGGAGAATGAAGGAAAAAATGAGGTAAAAAATTGAAATTTCGCTAAAATTATTCGTTTTTCTTGCTTTTTTTGGTTCAAATCTCGATAAAATAAGGAAAATTAAGGGAAAAAAAGGGTGAATTCCACTAAAATTATTCGTTTTTCTTGCTTTTTTCGGTCAAATCTCTATAAAATAAGGAAAATTAAGGGAAAAAAAGAGGAAAAAAAATTGAAATTTCGCTAAAATTATTCGTTTTTCTTGCTTTATTCGGTCAAATCTCGATTAAAAAAGGAAAATTAAGGGAAAAAAGAGGATAAAAATTGATATTTTGCTAAAATTATTCGTTTTTCTTGCTTTTTTCGGTCAAATCTCGTTAAATGAGGAGAATGAAGGAAAAAAAAGAGGAAAATAATTGAAATTTCGCGAAAATTATTCGTTTTTCTTGCCTTTTTCGGTCAAATCTCGATAAAATAAGGAAAATTAAGGGAAAAAAAGAGGAAAAAAATTGAAATTTCGCTAAAATTATTCGTTTTTCTTGCTTTTTGCGGTTAAATCTCGATAAAATAAGGAAAATTAAGGGAAAAAAGAGGATAAAATTGATATTTCGATAAATTATTCGTTTTTCTTGCTTTTTTCGGTCAAATCTCGATAACATAAGGAAAATTAAGGAAAAAAGAGGATAAAAATTGATATTTCGCTAAAATAATTCGTTTTTCTTGCTTTTTTCGGTCAAATCTCGATAAAATAAGGAAAATTAAGGGAAAAAAGAGGATAAAAATTGATATTTCGCTAAAATTATTCGTTTTTCTTGCTTTTTTCGGTCAAATCTCGATAAAATAAGGAAAATTAAGGGAAAAAAAGAAGATAAAGTTGAAATTTCGCTAAAATTATTCGTTTTTCTTGCTTTTTTCGGTCAAATCTCGATAAAATTAGGAAAATTAAGGGAAAAAAAGAGGATAAAATTGAAATTTCGCTAAAATTATTCGTTTTTCTTGCTTTTTTCGGTCAAATCTCGATTAAAAAAGGAAAAGTAAGGGAAAAAAGAGGATAAAAATTGATATTTTGCTAAAATTATTCGTTTTTCTTGCTTTTTTCGGTCAAATCTCGTTAAATGAGGAGAATGAAGGAAAAAAAGAGGAAAATAATTGAAATTTCGCGAAAATTATTCGTTTTTCTTGCCTTTTTCGGTCAAATCTCGATAAAATAAGGAAAATTAAGGGAAAAAAAGAGGAAAAAATTGAAATTTCGCTAAAAATTATTCGTTTTTCTTGCTTTTTGCGGTCAAATCTCGATAAAATAAGGAAAATTAAGGGAAAAAAGAGGATAAAAATTGATATTTCGCTAAAATGATTCGTTTTTCTTGCTTTTTTCGGTCAAATCTCGATAAAATAAGGAAAATTCAAGGGAAAAAAAGAAGAGAAAGTTGAAATTTTGCTAAAATTATTCGTTTTTCTTGCTTTTTTCGGTCAAATCTCGATAAAATTAGGAAAATTAAGGGAAAAAAAGGAAAAAAATTGAAATTTCACTAAAATTATTCGTTTTTCTTTCTTTTTTCGGTCAAATCTCGATAAAATAAGGAAAATTAAGGGAAAAAAAGAGGAAAAAAATTGAAATTTCGCCTAAATTATTCGTTTTTCTTGCTTTTTTCGGTCGAATCTCGATAAAATAAGGAAAATTAAGGGAAAAAAAGAGGATAAAAATTGAAATTTCGCTAAAAATATTCGTTTTTCTAGCTTTTTTCGGTCAAATCTCGATAAAATAAGGAATATTAAGGGAAAAAAAGAGGAAAAAAATTGAAATTTCGCTAAAATTATTCGTTTTGCTTGCTTTTTTCGGTCAAATCTCGATAAAATAAGGAAAATTAAGGGAAAAAAAGGAAAAAAA